>JAVIWB010004430.1:0-58895 GCA_031893035.1 Dermolepida albohirtum | reverse complement strand
ATATGAACATAATTTTAAAATATAAATAATAAGTAAATAATTGAGAAGATTGTGTCTGTAATCTCTGTTTGAAACGTTATATATATATATATATATATATATATATATATATATATATATATATGTATGTATGTATGTATGTATATATGTATGTACTCTCTCTCTCTCTCTCTGTGTGTGTATATCTATTACGTAGATTATACATTTTTCGAGAGAAATAATAAAACAATTCAAATTGTTTGCTATTCTGTATTTTCAGAAAATAATGACGAAACATTACTTTAGTAATATGAGATAATGACATATGGCGGTATCTGATACCACAATTACTTTTTGTAATGCTTCTAGCAGCGACATCTAAACACCATGTCGCGAGCTATAAGCTAAACTGTAGAAATAAGGTTTGAGACTTAGTAAAAGTATAGGAAAGGTGGGTATCGAAAATATCCGTACCTCACAAAAAGTATCCTTATTACAGTCAAATTATAAAAAATTTAGTAAGAAAAAGGTTATTTCATTAAATTATGAAAAATTTTGTCTCAGTTTGATAATATAATACTTTTATGTGCGTTTTTGTGTTAATTCCTCTAAAAACTTTCTTTCTTGTTAATTGGCTTGTCAGTGGCTCTTTTGCGAATACAAATAATATGGCATATATAAAAAAAGTATATTCTAGTGTGGATAACTAATCTCGAATTTATAACAAGTATGTAAATGCATATATGTACATACGTAATTTAACGTCGAAACTAATTGATCGTTTACTCTCTGGTTTCATAATAATTACACTTATTATAGCCACTACAGTTTTTGCTAACAAGAGGAATTTGTACTGTTACTAATATCAACAAAAACCGTACTTTGTACGATAGTGAATATGAATAACAATGAAATCAAAATAAATAAATCATATACACTATCGCTCGCGAAAGTTCTGACGTTTTGAAAGAATAAGAAAATGGCATGAAAGTCAAAGTCAGTAATAAATCATTTATAGAAAGTAAAAACAATTTATCGCCAAGGTTTGACCTCTTAGGAACCCCAGATGAAGAATCAAATGTTCTCGAGTTAAATCCGTTGTAGAATACGTAATAAAGTCTTTTCTCAAGATAGGATTATGTTAACTGAAGGAGGCAAAGTGCGAAACCATAACAAAACAATTTATCCAGTAATATACGGTGGTCCAGCGTGTCGAATGCAGGAGGAAAGTCGGCGTATATGTAGTCGACGTAGCTCTGATTGTCCATAACTTCACAGGTGAACTGCATGAAGCAAGCCAGACTAGTCACTGTACATCTCCCAGGGAAGAAATAGTTATTACAGAATATGCAATTGTATAAATATCTTCGAAAACTTCGAAAGGATTGCTACAGGACGATAATTAGAAAAACTAGATTTATCACTCTTCCTAAAAACAGGAACAATTCTTGCAAGTTTCCTTGTGTTAGCAAAGACAGAGTCATGAGTAATTTAATGTTATTTGTTATGTCTACTGAATTATTGTTGAAAGAAAATTCCTTGTAAGACGAGATTTTTTGCTTGTATGCCGAAACTAGTTAATAATTATTTGGCACGAGCCAAATAATTATTACATATTTGAATGTTCCCTTTCTAATTTTTTTCATCTGAATGCTTATCTTGCTCGCTTCCATTTGTTATGGCAGTGTCAATAAATGCATACATAAGTATGTATGTTACTATGTAAGTACAGCAAGTCCGCAAGTATGTATTAAAGAAAGGAAGATTATCTTCAGGTGCACTTTTTTTATAGGAATATCAGCGATGTGCAGATGTGATACAGAAGAAACTTCCTAGAGAAACGCCAATATCTTTCGCGATGTGACAAATATTTTTGTAAATAGATATCGACCGCTAATGTTGAAGTTTCTCTATAATTTAGTGATCTATGCATAAAAATTTCGGCGCGACCCAGAGCTTAAGAAACCCAGATCTAAGCTGTTTGTAATTATTTATTGTATTTGGTATGGATGCCCTATTTGTTTGTTACTGTTATCGTTCTTATTGTTATTGCTCTTTAATCTTTCACTTAATAAGTTTATCTATTGGTTATTCACATAAAACAATATATCATTTTCATTGCTAATAATGCGTACCATTTTCGAACCAACATTTATACAGAATTAATTAATTCCCTTGGAAATAATGTTATTCTACTATGTTCAAGGCTGAATTAAAATTAAAAATTATATATATATATATATATATTGGGTCTGGGAAAAAGTTCGTGGCGTTTTTCCCGATAGATGGCATTGGTTGCCGATAACTAAAGAACAACAAGTCACAGCGACACCACCGACGGCTCGTTTTTTAGATGACCTTCCGAACGTTAGTTTGAGCGTAGAAACATTGTAATCGGTGCAGTGGTTGGAAAGTTATTCGCACTTGAAAATGGAGAAGAATAATGAGAAATTTCGCTATATTCTGCAATATTATTATGATAAGGGGAAGAACGCTGCGCAGGCTTGTGATAAAATTTGTGCTGTGTACGGTGAAGGTACTTTATCGAAATCTGTTGCGCGGAAATGGTTCGCTCGCTTTCGTTCTGGAAATTTCAATGTGAAAGATGAGTCACGCTCCGGTCGTCCAATCACTGAAAAATCTGATGAAATTCTTGAAAAAGTCCAACAAGATAAGCATATCAGCAGTGTCGATATTGGCATGGAGCTAGGCATTGACCACAAAACTGTTTTGAACCATTTACACAAAGCTGGTTACAAAAAAAGCTTGACGTATGGGTTCCTCACGAGTTGAGCGTGAAAAACATGATGGACCGAATTAACATCTGCGATGCGCTGCTGAAACGGAATGAAATCGAGCCGTTTCTGAAACGTTTAATAACCGGAGATGAAAAATGGATTACGTACGATAATCGGAAGCGTAAAAGATCGTGGATAAAGGATGGTGAGCCGTCACAAGCGTTCGCTAAGCCAACATTGACGCCAAAAAAAGTGATGCTGTGTGTATGGTGGGACTGGAGGGGAATCGTCCACTACGAGCTACTTCCAACTGGTCAGACGATTGATTCTCAACTCTACTGTGCACAACTAGAGAGATTACGCCAGGCGATTGAAAGAAAACGGCCCGAATTGATTAATAGGAAAGGTGTTGTCTTCCATCATGACAACGCCCGACCACACACTTCTTTGATGACCCGTCAAAAATTGAGAGAGTTTGGTTGGGAAGTTTTGATGCACCCACCTTACAGTCCGGATATAGCACCCTCTGACTATCATCTGTTTCGATCTCTGCAGAACTCTCTCAATGGAATTAAGTTGGTTTCAAAAGAAGCCTGTGAAAACTACTTGATTCAGTTTTTCGACCAGAAACCACAGAAGTTTTTCACCGATGGGATCATGGATCTACCAAAAAAATGGCGAAACATTGTCGATAATAATGGAGCATATTCGGTTTAAATGAATTCGTCCACGCGCCATGCGGGGACAAGTTGAATTTTACTAAAAAAACGCCACGAACTTTTTCCCAGACCCAATATATATAGTTATATATATATACACACAAAGGATACTAGGAAACTTTTGCAATATAATGCAACAATGAGTCGTAGGTAGCTGCTTGCTGCTGCATGTTGAGACATCTTCATACGTGCATAATAGCCGCCGCGCTATGTCGATGGGCTCAGTTATTCATTAGCAATAAGAGTGTAAAGTACTTGCGTTGGCATCGTGGCCACGAAGTGAGATAGGGCCAGTTTTGCGTTATAATTTCGTGTGTGGTTTAAACATAGACCAGTGCTTCGAGGAAATAACTCTTGCCCTAGGTGATGTTTGTCCGCATCGCACAACGATATTCAGGTGGTATAGAGAATTCCAAAGGGGAAGTTTAACTATGGAGGATGCTGAAAGGCCGGGAGGGCCACGAACCTCAGTTACGGAGGAAAATGTTACTACTGTGAGGAAAATGCTTGGCGAGGTCAGGCGAGTGACCTACCAATAGATAGAGGGTACTTCAGGCTCAAATTCACCAGCAATTCGTTCGATTCTGCATGGTCATTTGCCCGTGAAGAAATTTTCTTCTCTCTGGACGCCGCATCGACTGACTGAAGAGCAGATGATACGACGTGTGACTTGGTGCCGGGAGATGCTAAATAGTTTAATATGGGACAATCTCGGTATGTGAACAACATCGTGTCAGATGACGAGACTTGGCTGTACTACTACAATGTGCCGACCAAAGTTCAAAACAATGTTTGGGTCTTTGATGATGAGGACAGACAGAAAATCCCGATCTGTAAAGAAGAAAATGATCGAGTGGAATTGTGGAACGCGTCGTTTTGGACACACAGAAGATAGTCACAGCTAAGTGGTATACTGAACAGTGCCTGGCTAAAGTCATTGGATCTATGAAGAACCTGCGGCCAAACTCAAGAATGGACACCTGGTTCCTCCATCACGATAAAGCACCGGTTCACCGCGCCAAAGCCTGCGCCCAATATTTGACCAGAACAGAATTGAAACTTCTCGAGCACCCTCACTACAGTCCAGATCTTGCTCCCTGCGACTTTGCACTGTTCCCGCATGTGAAAATGAGGCTAAAAGGGAGGCGGTTTTCCAGTGATCAGGACCTTCTGCGGGCTTGGGACAACGAGTGTGCTTTAATCCTTAGTGAAACTTGGCAGAACTGGTTTAAAGATTGGTTTCGGAGGATGAAGAGGTGTATTGAGTGTAGAGGAAATTACTTTGAAAAAATTAAATAAACAAAGTTGTATTGCCAAACTGTCCTAGTACCCTTTGTACATGTATGCTTTGCATCACCTACTGCGTTCATAGACTATATCGCATGTGCGAATTAATCAGAAATGATTTAACAGACGTAAGCATCTAAGCATATTTTTCCCTAGGTGATTTCTACCCTATTTAGATAATTTAGATAATGATATAGTATTATGTACTTAAAAATTTTTGAGAAACAATCGCTCCTTGAACAATTGTAATTTCTAGAAGTTTGACAAAATGCCATCAATTGTAAAATATTTTAATGAAGATAACATCAATTTAAGTGAATAATTGAAATATATCATTGCACATATATTTAGATATTATTTTCTGACCCCGTAATAGCAGCTCTCTTAGTAGCTGCGATATGGGAAGATTCTTTTTTTTGGACATATTAGCTTGTAAAAGTACATATAGTTTTACAGGCTAATATGCCTGCTAGTGTAAGGATTTATTTTATCATCTTCTAAGAGTGGATTTTTGCTATTAATTATTTCGTTTATAATTAACGAATTCATTAATAAAATCTAAATATAGCGTCTTGTCCTAAGTTTTAATAAACAATTATAAATTTTAACATATTTAATTAGAAAAGAGACATCGATTGTGTTAAACTGACAGACACGCTAAAAATGTCGTAAACTGTATATAAAATATTCTATGTGATGAAAAATGAATCATTCAGTAAAAGTAAATATTTTTAAATGAAATTGTGTGAGAATAATAAGTAAAAAATATTCAATAGTGAGTTGCTGCACGTAAACGAATATTTGCTTTTCACTTGAATTTCTTGGATGCCTATGGAAGCACATTCCAAGCAATAGTATATCTTCATTGGAGGATTAGGAATTAAGAAGCATGTGCTAGCACTTTGATCTATCATATCCCGGACATGCTTAATGAACGATAGGTCTGGCGATCCCACAGGCCAATTGAGAATATGGATGTCGACCTCTTACAGGAATCGTAATGTAATAGCTGGGGCCTCTTATAGGGAATGTAATATAACAGCTGGAACATGAAGACGGGCATTGTCTTGCTGGATTGTGACATTATTTAACCATTAGATATATGGTAAAGGGAGTGGTTCCAGGATTTCTTAAATGTAATGAAATAGATGCTAAGAGGGAGTCTTACTTCCTATGGTAATTTCATCCCAAACCATCAATTTTTTAGTACGTGCGGTCTCGCATTCGGCGAAAAAATTCAAAAACAGCTTTTTTTCTCTTCGGCGTCGGACTCGTCTACGATCATTATGGGCCATAAACGAAATTTAGAGATTTATCTTAAAAAATGATATTATTTCACTTTCATTTCAATCTGTCTGCAAATTACATTATTCTGATTAAGGGATAGGATGCCGACTAGTGAAAGGCAATATTGATCTTGGACAACAGCAGATCAATCCTAACGAATACGGCTATATATGGAACATACTATTATTCTGTGGCATCTTTGCAAAAGAAATATTTCCAACGGACCTTGACGTCCTATACCGATACCTAAGAGCAAGCAATCTTAGTCTCCTGTCTTCTCGTTCAGTGATCATACTTCGTTTAGAGCTTCTTTTTCTCTACCTATTTGAGACTAGTCTCAAGGAACGAACTTACAGCAATATTTCTTTGTATCCAACTCATGTAGTTGAACGATATGTCTCATTTCAAAATCGCTCAGTTGGCGGTAGTTTGGTTGTTTTTTCAAACTAAACATTCAAAATAAAGAAAAGAAAAAGGAAATTTCTCGTTGGAGTCAAGCAAAAAAACAGCCCACGGATTATTGTCTTCTAGCTATTTTTTAACAATTATTATTCCCAGCGCAGTAAACGTTTATAGAGAATTTGATTTAAAAGTATATACTTTTCGTTTTTTCGTTTTTCTTTTGAACTTTAATTTATATGATCAGGAATGCGAACATCTATAATTGTATTTTTGTGGGTAGTGTCAACTTATAGTTTTCAATTATTTTTATTAAATATATGATTTGTATTTATTTATTTTTTTTTCAAATTCATTTATTTTTGTAAATTATTCTTTTTTGTATGTAGTATGTACATATGTATTTTTGCTCTGTAATTGGGTTCGTCTGTTGAGCAATAAAATATATTATTATTAACCTATTTTTAAAAATTTGGGAAGTAATTGATGATCGAGGAGCAGGGTCATGTTAATATAACCTCGGCAAAATATTCCAAAGAGTAGAAATTTTAATCAAAAAACTTTGGTTAGACGCAGCAGAAGACCGAAGTACATAAACTGTGGTTATAATTTTCGGATATATTAAGAAACTTCGGGGGTTTTACAGGGATCGAATCTTGGACCTAGGCTTTTTATTTGTTAACGGTTTATGAGATACCTTGAATGTGAAAGGTGCATGTTTGCCAATGGCATGAAGATTTTAAATTCTTTCCGAATTATAATATACTTCGGACAAATACAAATAAACTTAAATTAAAGTGTGACAGAAAT
The DNA here is from genome assembly GCA_031893035.1 of Dermolepida albohirtum. Lineage (NCBI taxonomy): Eukaryota > Metazoa > Arthropoda > Insecta > Coleoptera > Scarabaeidae > Dermolepida > Dermolepida albohirtum. The sequence continues at coordinate 51,676 of JAVIWB010004430.1, read as the reverse complement.
AACTTTAAAATGAATATAGGAAGATGCAAAGTGATGTTATATGCTAGGAAAAATAATCGTAAACAACTATAAAGCAGTTGAGCACTTAGGAAAAGCACAATAAATTATTGAAATAAGACACCTTATTTTTTAACATAATTAGTTTTAATTTCAAAAACCAGATGTACATTTTATGTGCATTGCATATAAATAAGTTTATTCGTCTTATTATGAGAATAACAACCATCTATATGAACATCAAGTTCCTGAAAAACTAAAATTTAAACTAGTTCTCAGAGCTGCAATTGAAGTTGTATGTAGTGCACGCGAAATATTTCTGGTTTTTTAAATTAGAACTTATTTTGGTCAAAATTAAGATATTTTATTTCTATAATTAATTCTATACAATATTGTCAGACTTACGACAGTGCTGAGCAATCATTTTCGTCGTCCATCAAAATCTTGGAATACACTTTGATAGCAACTTTACCTCCGTCAACATGTTACTCACGTCGCCGCTCCTACAAAGAAATCTTTTTTGTATTTTATAGACGTGTGATCAAAACTGAAATACCGTCTAACAATATTTCTTTTATTAATGGAACACATAAGAGCACCATAGAGAGCGTTTAAAGTAGGTTACTGAAATAGTTATACTAGAATTTATATTTATTCATCTTCAGGGCGCCAGATTACGGATACGATTTAATTGTGAATTGATAGGACATCAATAACAGAGACAAGGTATTAATTGAGTGACCTAAAGTTTCAGTACAACTTAGTACACAGTAAGGTCGATTGTATTCACTATTGGCCTAACAGGATTTCTTAGTATCTCGCGTGTCTCCTAGAGATAATATGAAACTTTTTATCTTCCAACTCATACGAGGGAGCGTTTTTATATTCGCGGAATGGGGGTCAAGGGGTGGAAATAAAAAAACCAAATTATTTTTCTTTTTCAATATATTCACCTGCAAGACGGATACATTTTTCACATCTTTCAATTAATTTATTTATACCCTCATAAAAAAATGATTTCTCTTTATCTGCAAAATACGCCGAAACTGCCTCCTTGACTTCATCATCGGCAGTAAATTTTTTACCCCGCAGCTCTTTTTTCATTTTCGGAAACAGGTAATAATCACTCGGGGCCAGGTCTGGGCTGTAGGGTGGGTGATTCACAATTTCGAAGCCCACCTTATGCAGGGCAGCTAACGCAACGCGGCTCTTGTGGACGGGCGCGTTGTCGTGCAAAAGCAGAACACCTTTTGTCAATTTTCCCCGTCTTTTCTCTTTAATGGCTTCTTTTAGTCGCTCTAATATTGAAGCGTAATATTCTCCGGTTATAGAAACACCTTTATCTTTATAATCAATCAACAATATTCCTTCCGAGTCCCAAAATACCGTTGCACACGTGACACTTTAAATTTCTTGGGAGGTGCTGTGCCCTTGTTATGCCACTGCATGGAGTCTTGTTTGGACTCAGGTTCATAATGATGAACTCAAGTTTCGTCTCCAGTAACAATTCCACTCAATACACCATCCTTGTCTTCATTACAGAGGTCCAAAAATGCACGCGAACACTCTACGCGCTGTTGTTTTTGCGGCGGCGTGAGCATTCTCGGCACCCATCTTGCTCTGACCCTAGACATGCCGAGATGATCGTGTAGGATTTTAAAAATTATTGTATCGGATACTCCAACCATTTCTGCGAGTTGTTTCTTCTTTAGTCGAGCATCTTCGAGTACAATTTGTTCAACTTTTTGGATACGTGCTGGCGTGGTCACCTCAATGCTCCTGCCCGGCCTCGGGTCGTCTTCAAGGGATTCCCTTCCTTGTTTAAATAAACTATGCCACTTGTACACCATGGTTTTTCCTGGACAAGAGTCGCCGTAAACCAATGACATCTCATTCATTATGGTCGCGACTGATTTTCCTTGCCTGGTAAGGAACTTTATAACGGCACGATATTCGATTTTTTCCATATTTCACTTTTCACTCCTGATTATGGTACCTGCTGCACAGGCCACGCCCCCAATGCGCCTACTCACCCTTCTACAACCCGCTCATTCCGCGAATATAAAAACGCTCCCTCGTAGAATAAACGTGGCATGCGCTGTGCCTTCATATATTATATGCGGAAGTCTTAACTCTATTTCTGAGTTATGTGACATGAACTTTACATCACTGGCGAGAATCCTTGATATAATAAATTGGAACTTCACTTTAATTTATAGTATATAATATTTAATACACAGTATTACGTTGTCTTAGTGTATGTTATAGTATAATTTAATAAATAATTCTCTTGGTGTTAATGGATATATGTATGTATATCTGTTGGACAACTGAAATAAGTAAATAATTGAATAATAACTATGTAAGCAATAATCTGCAACCAATTTTATAAATTTAGCAGCTAAAATGTGACATTAATACGTTTATCTGAGAGATGGATGCCTAGTTCTCTCCCACTATACTATTTTTATCTCATAAACTTGACGATTTTTGGTTTGGCGTTATACGATTCCTTCACAATACGTGGGTCGTCTTTTAAGTTTTGCATATAAAACTGGAATAAAACAGTAGATAGCTTTTTAAGAATTATTTTTCGAAGTATTCCCCACGAAGATTAATGCACTTTTGTATGCACTCGAACCAACTTTGGAATCAGTTGTCTCATTCGTTTGTTGGTACATTTAAAATTTCGCATTTGAGGGCATCAACTGCTCCTTCTGAGGATTGGAACCTTTGATCACGCAGTCCGTTTTTTGATTTTCGGAATAATAAAGAAATTGTTCGGACTCATGTCCGGACTGTATGGAGGATGGTCCAACAATTCGACGTTTTGATGCGTTAAAAATTCATTTGTCTGTAACGTGTACGAGCTTGGATTGTCTTGGTGGAGGACGATTCGTCGTTCAGAGTTGGTTCTTCGAAGTTTGGCGATGACTTGCGGCAAACAAATAGTTGTATACCAATCGGTGCTTTCGAGACAAATATCGCGAACATCTTTTTGCAGACACTTCGAGAAGGGATGACTTTTGTCGGCTATCCTTCACCTTGAACATTCAAACTGACGACTGGCGGTTATTTTCTGGCTCGTATGAGTAAATCCAAGATTCGTCACCACTGACAATGTTGTACACGTTTTTAGAGTTTCCGGCGTTGAAGCAATCTAGAGTTTTTTGACACCAATTCGTCCTAACTGCTTTCTGTTTGTTCTTCGATCAACAGATGCGGTATACAACGGTAAACTAATGTTTGTATACACAATTCTTTATGTAAAATTTTTTGAACTAAGATCTTTGAAATGCCCAATAATACTGCAATCTGGTGATATGTCACATGTCGATCTTCGTTGATGATCTTGCGTACAGCATGGACGTATTCCCGAGTGACTGCCGTTTCTGGTGAACCTACTGTTGCATCGTCGCTAAGATTAATCCGTCCACGCTTGAATTCTCCATACCAAAGAGAAATTGTTGACCGATATGGTGCTTCATTACCGAAAACAGATATCAACTCGACGAGGCTTTCTTGTTGAGATAATTGTCTTCAAAAATTATAATAAATTATTTCGCTAAAATGTCGGTTTAATTCCACTTTTTAAACTAACTTGTCAACTTTGGCAGTTCGTTGTATCTACACATGATACATGATATTTAATTTAGGTTAACTAAAGATGGAAGTTAATTTTTAAGACTGACATTTGATTAGTGGCGCTCTCTCTGTCTCACTGTGCAAAACTTAAAGACGTCCAACGTATTAACATAAGATATACACCACAAAGAACAAAAAACGAAATGCTAGATTTCTTTTCTACAATTTTATAGTAATTATTGTTAACATTGAAAAGACATTATACTATCGGAGCATGTTGCATATTATTCTCATAATTGTAACTGGGGGCGGACAAGCCTGCAATAAAATTAAATTTCAATTTAATTTTAAAAGCAGTGAAGCTATATTTTAAAGTTTACATTTTTAGATATTTATCTATATTTTATAAAATTTTGCAACAAAAACTAGTCCAGCTTTGTCGGAAATCAGAATATATGTAGGTCCCATAACATATTCGGTGCTATACATCATGATGTTACAGGACCTACAGTATTGTAGTCTGGAATATTCCCCAGTGCTCTCCCTCTTCCTTGTTTCATTCATTTGTAGTCCAAAAAATTACATTTTAATGTGAGGACAGACAGAGTCGTCTTGTGACGAAGTTCTTTAACGAGCTCTTGAAAAATAAACTCATCGTTTCTTATTTATTTCCCATCGAATTGTGCTTTTCCTTTATGGACAAAATAATTTAACTCTACGTTGAAGTATCACGTTAGTATTAAATAATGTAAATAAAATATGTTTTATTTCAAGTATTACTGGCTTTTAATCAAGAATCTACTAACGCGATGTTATATTAAGATAATAAAAGCAACTCTGCCAAATACATAAGAAAAATTATACGATTAATAATATTTATGTTCTGTTAGGCTAATAAAAACTGAATTTACATAACCGCCATGTATGTAGTCTATTAAACCTCATTGCCGTACTTACCTGATAAATGTCCACAATGTTGTTAAAGATTATTAATGTTATAATACACCGTGTAAGTAAGAATTAATTATATATTTCAAATTAAATTTTGCAAATATAAATCTCTTTATCTCAGTCTGTATATTTATGCATTCCCGACAAATGTAATTTTAGGTTCACAAGAACATTTTGGAGAAAGTGCTTCAAGATATAAAAGTTTAGGAAAGATTTATGCTTTTCATTATTGTAACCCCCTTCAGAAAGCGTACGAAATATGTTGCATTTGGCTACTTGTAGACCTCATTTTAAAACTTGAACATTTCTTTTTCACACTTGAATTTTTCGTAGCTCTTAGATAAGAAGGAGGAAAGCGTTTTAACATTTTAAGTATCGAAACTAAAAATATTTCTTTCGTTGAAAATGCTGTATGCATACAGTTGTACGTAATTTTAAAATTTCAAATGTATTTAAAAAATAATTAAATAGAAAACAATCTATAACCAGTCAAATACTTTTATTTTATTAAGCAAATAGGCATGTAAAACAGACTTACAGTTATCAATATTTTGTATGACCACTCTGAACTGTATGTTCAATAGAGATGGGCAGACTATTTATTTAATTATAAATAATATCGCGAAGATATTGTTCCTTTTCTTCTGTGGGATAATAAAGAGTTGTTTGGCATTTTCAAGAAATCTCTTTTCTTTCGCTTTATCCAAGAAACCGAAACATCTTCATGATATTTAGATCGGAGTTTAGTAATTATCAAACCATCGTGGTTATGTAATATTTTTTTATTAGTATTCGATTGTTTTGGTGATCTGTCAAATACTAATGGGCCTGCCCCAGCAGCTGTTATGGAATCCCACACCTGTACAGACCAACCACATTGATTTGTGGGTGTTTGCATTTTGTGTTGTAAAAATCTCTGACATTTTGCTTTTAGATATTGTTTTCTTTTACTGCCAAAGATCTTAAAAAATTTCGATCCACTTAACCAATTTGTCTTCAGATGTTTCATGCGGCATGCCTCCTTACGCATTCCAATCTTTTTCGTTTGATGCCTCTTATTAATAGCGGGTATTTCTGGCAACACGACCCAGAGACTTTAACTTTTAGTTTCTCGGAAAAATTATTAATACAAGATAATCAAATAATCAAGTATATATTTCTCGTTTTCTTCGGTGATTTTGTCATCTTTCAGTAAGCTTCATAATTGCTCATTCATAGAAAGACTTCTCTTTATTAACAATAAACATTACAAAGTGGTGATTCTCGTCTCATCTGAGTCGAATGTTATACGGCGCAAAGAGTTTTGAGAAAAACAAAATAATTGGAAGTTTGAAAGCGGAAGGTCTTATAAGTACAATGGATGTGGAGCATATTCCATTCATAATCTAGTGTGTGATAAATACCACACAAAAGAAACTCTGGATGTTTCTGGATTTGTTCCAACTGTTCAATTTTCGACAGCGCACTAGAATTAACTATTTTATTCGTAGGTAGGAGCTTGAAAAACACATTTAAAATCCAATTACAATAAAAGCATACTTTCGTCTGGTAAATGTTTGATTTCGATGACAATTGAGGTGAACTTTCGGCTCTAAACGAGTACTGTTTTCGAACCACACTGTTGCAAATAATCCTCTTCTCTTCACTATTTCATCAGGTTTATCAGGCTTTGAGTTCATGAGCAACCCAAATATCTGGTTTACTGTCGTATCTTCATTTTTAAATGTGAACTTGCATGCTAGGATGATAGAAGTTTACCATTTCTGTAATCTTTGGTATCGTGTGTCCTTTCACTTGATAAGCGTATTTACTTTAGCGCCTTCCCGACCGAAGAAAGGCATTAAAATTAAAATTATTAGCACGGAGTTTCGTGAACTGTCGTTTGCATTGACATCCTTCTAGGGCATTGTCATCGTAAATTTTACGCAACTTTCACAAGCTCTCAACCCGTTCTTTCGCTTATGAACGTAAAATAGTAAAATATGACATAAACGCACACTTTTCTATTTTCTATTTTCAACTTTTTATAAAATTTTTAACACTTAATCAAATCATTTAATTTTTTCCAAAGTGAGGTTATAATAGTCAGCTGCGATATTACATATCTTAGATGTAGATGCGAATATCTAGTAATCGCAAAAATGAACTAAGGCTATTTATGGCTAAAAAAGATCTTATCCGACAACCTAATATAATGCGGTTTCTGAATTAGTGATTTAAATAATGTAAAACGGGATATAAAAAATATGAGATTTCTTAACATTTCTGTCAGCTTTCTGGGCAGGAAAAAGATCAAAATAGATATTACTTTGCTTAAGATCGAATGTTGAATAATTTCTATTCATTTGTGTTACATATCACACTAGACACAAGTAAATAGATGTTATTACAATAGCATTCTTAAGTTCATCCTTAATACAAATTCTATTTCAGTCTCTTAATACTTTTGATTGCATTGTATCTTCTGAATATCAAAACGATATACTATACAACTCTATAGTAATTAGTATTTTTATTACTTTCATGGTCATTGGGTAAATTAGTGTAATATTTGTGGGAAAAATTGGACATCGCTTACATGCAGTACACAAAATAAACTAGGTGCTCAAGCCACGCAAGGGATTGTTTTCCATCTTCTTGATCAATATGTTAAAGAATAGCATATGTATGTCAATTGCCGTTGCTACTAATGATAATTAATAAATGTTAAAGGAGGTATTTGGAGATAATGTTATGTCACATGCGCGAATTTTTGAATGGCACAAAGGGTTTTCTGAAGGTCGGAAAGAGGTCGAAGATGATGAACGTCCTGGTCAACCTGTGACTACAAGAACTGAAGGGAATGTTCAGGAAATTAATGAAAGTGTGCCGAAAGACCGACGTCTGAGCATTCGGATAATTACCAATATGGTAAACATTAACAAAGAAACAGTAAAATACATTTCCTATGATGAATTAAGCATGACAAAAATTAGTGCAAAAATGGTGCTTCTCTGTGAAGCAGTTTTTAGCGGACAAGCGCAATGCTTAGCTTGATCATCCCCCGTATTCGCTAGATCTCGCACTATGTGAAATCTATCTATTTCCAAAAGTCGAAACTACATTAAAGGGAACACATTTTCAGTCTGTTGAACATGTAAAAGCAAAAAGGGCAGAGTTTAGTACTAGATAACAAGCGTATAATATTTCCCTACTTTATTAAAAAAAATAAGCTAGTTATGTGGCCTTTCATTAAATATTTCTGTGATATTCTTGTCAGCACAGTTTCTGTAACGTATTTGCCGATTTCGTCTTTTCTAGCTCTTGATGGATTTCCCCATCTATATATTTTAAAACCTAACATTTGAAAATTTGTTTTACATCCTACTAATATAATATATATACTAATATAACACATTTTGTAATAGCTTTAAATATTTGGCTATCTTCCAATATGCACTTTGTTATTATCTGTTTGCCATATGAGTCCAGGCAGACCTTTTTTCTATTTCAATTACAATTTAAAAATACAGCGTGTTTCAAAAATAATATACGTATTACAAAGTATTATTTTGTCCTGATGACAAACGAGATTCATGATGCTATTGACAATGATAACACTTTCACACAACGCATCGTGTTCAGTGATGAAGCGACTTTCCATGTTAGTAGTCTGGTAAACAAACACAATGTTCGAATTTGGGGTCTACAGAACCCACATGCAGCCATTGAACATGTACGAGAATCACTTAAAATAAATGTGTTTTGTGCGATATCCCGATCATCTGTTTACGGCCCATTCTTCTTTGATGGAAACACGGTTAACGGTCAACAGTATCTCGTTATGTTACAAAACTGGTTGTTTCTGAGGCTGCACGAAGACAACTTCATTTTTCAACAAGACGTGACACCCCCTTACTGGAATCGCCAAGTGAATATCTGAATGAAACTCTACTGAACCGTTGGATTGGTCGTCAAGGAGCTGGCGACTTAGCATGTCTCAGCTGGCCTCCACGGTCACCGGATTTGACACCCTGTGACTTCTTTCTGTGGGGTTTCGTTAAAGATAACGTTTATGTACCACCACTTTCACAGAACCTGGATGACTTAAAGAACTGGATCCGTACCGCCATAACATCAGTGACGAAGGACATGCTTGCTCGAGTATGAGAGGAATTTGAGTATCGATGTGATATTGTTCGTGTCGCTGATGGAGGAAATATTGAATATCCGTAATCTAAACTTGAGAGGTTCGTAAATATGTGTGTAAAGTTTCATATTCGTATGTTTTAAAGTTTAATAAATATATGTATTCGAAGTGCGTATATTCTTTTTGAAACACCCTGTACTTCTAATTGAGATAACGACATGAAATTTCCTGACTTTTCCAAAAATTTTATTAACATCTCGTCATCGAAAAATTGGGAGGATACATTCCTAAGGATTTGATAATTACAAGGCTGTCTTGGTAGACATATAAATTTCGTTCATCCTGCAGTCTGGCCAGACTTCTATATATTTTATATGTAAATGCACGAAATATGCTCCTACAGAGCTCGACTCCTACAAAGTAACAAAATCGATGTCGATCGCATGGATCAAATGATTACTCATTTCATATTGAAATGCTCTATAAAGCAATATACCTTTGTTTTTTCTGCGACATGTTTTTTTCGCAACATGTTAGATGTGATGAGATTGGCTGCATTTTACATTTGCAAAAAAGTCGATCGACTCAATAAATTTGATCCAAGATGGAATTTCCTATTCACGTTATCTTAATCGTTAGATCTCCCAAATGTTGAAAATCGAACGAACAGCGTTCCCATTGTCAAACAACTTACTACTTGTTCAGCGATAGAATTGCTACTCGACACATTCAGTATTCAAGTTCAATTGAAATTACATTTGCTATTCATTTCAATTGTACTTCGATTTCGTGATCACTTCTACTTCGACTGCGCCGCGTTTCATTTAATGCGTTTTAATGAAAACAGTGTTTTCGTTTCGTTGCTCCATTCTAGATTCCAGCACAGTATTTAAAAAGAAGAGTGGTTGTAACAAGTAAATGATGAGACGTGCAAAGGAGTGATAAAACGCGACTTAGAAGTCGTTTTCTTTTTGCGCAAAATGGTCAGAGTCAGTATATAAACAACAATCGAAACGAAAACATATACCTGCATGGTATATAAATACGATGCATTACCAAAAACGCAATATTTCCATACAAATACATGGAAATCTATAGGACTCTGGCCAGACCCCGTCAGGCACGAATGTGACAATCCGAACATGTGCCAAACGGAGGGTTAAAACATATCCAAATATGTAAATAACACAATTTTAAAAATTTCTCTTCCTTATTTTATTATTAGATTCTAATGTCTCTATGTCAGTTTTTCCATATTTTTAGAAATAAGTATGAATAGTTATATAATAATTTACGAAAAAGATACATATGTCAGCCTATGAGTAAAAAATTTATTGCATATATCTTTATTTAAAATTTGATGATATATTAATAATATGTAAAATACAAATGCTTCCTTTATTTGTGTCGAAATACAAATGTCCTTAAGAAAAGATGACAATTTTCTATCATTCGTGACTTACGTATAAATCTTTGATGAGGAGCTGTAGTGCTCGCGTAATTAATTTGTTTGTTTGCTTTATTGTTAATTGCTGAGTAAATCACTTACTAAACTACTAGGTTGTTAAGTATGAATAGAAATTTCCTAGTATATAATCAAATAAAGGAATTCCTGTTATCTGTTGTATACGCTTATACTTATAATTGATTTTCGTGAAGACGTTGCTTCGGTGTTATATTCATTATAGAACAAAGTAATGTACGGGGACGGGGAAGTTTAGCATGAGTACTTGAGTAGTGATTAATGATATTTACATAATAATAATATTAGTAATTAATATCATAATGCTCAAAATGTCCCGTTATACAGTAGAGGAGAGAACTAAAATGATGAAGTGGTACCTTGCTGGTAATTTTTATCAAAGTGTATACTAGTTATTTGCCACAAAGTACCATGATCGGCCTATCTCTAATAAAATTGCAATTTTTAATCTGAAGAAAAAACTATATACAGGTTCTGTATACAATTTAAAAACACCATTCCCAAATCGCAGAATTCCAATAATACATCTATTTATTTTAGAATGTGCTGCATTTGAAATTAATTTTAATTCATCATCTAGTAGTATTTCTAATGATTTAGGCATATCCTGCTCTTCCATTAGTCACGTAATTAAACTGAATGAGTTTCGCCATCGGCTATTTTATGTTGATAAGTTTACACGCTTAAATTTTTGCGAAAATTTAGTTAAAGTAATTAATATAGGTAACAATTTTGTTGCAAATATTTGTTTTATGGACGAGCCCTTGTTGCCTTCGGCGAAAAATCATCATTTATAACTAAATATTGGACCAAGCAAAATGAATATAGATATTTACAACCAAATAGCCAGTAACGGCAAAAGGAACGTGTGGGCGGATTAACAAACCGTATAATTTCATTAAGATGGCTACCCCAATTGCAATTCATTGGCTGTTCGAAATTATTTAACAGAACAGCTTCATCACCAAATATTGGAATTTATTCTGATAATATTAGAAGTTACCACGTCCTCCAGGTTAGTCTTCACTAAATTTTTTTTACTGGGGTTATTTAAAATAAATAATGTATGGTGCGAAGACACTAGATAAACTAATCTAGACCAATCGCAACACAAAATTGTTTAGGCTTTAAATACTATTAAAACAGAAGTGTTTCCTTGTGTAAGAGTTTTCCATTTTTTAAGAAAATGAATTTTACTTAATTTATTTTTGTTAGCGAAAGTGCTTATTTCTTTTTTTATTACAGTAGACGCTCACGAATTAGAACCATTTTGTTCCCGGGGCAATTCTAATTTTCAAATTGTTCTAATTTCCGAACATTCTTACAATTAGCCCTAAATAGTTAAAAATAACACCGAGGATAAAAATAATTAATTGTTCAAAATGGTTTTTTGTTTATTATTTATTTATCATTACTTGTACACAAATAACCTGTAATGTGAGTTTGTTTTTTTAGTTTTATAATATTAGAAAGAACTATGTCGTTACGGAGGAACAAGAGATTGGACATGTGCTTGGTGGAATTCAACTTCCTATTTTTGCACCATTGTATCAAGAATTTTAAAAAGAGGAATTATTGGTATGTCTTCCATAACTCTGTCGTCGCTGTTATCTGAATCATCATCATCGCTATTGAGTTCGTCTCCAAGTCCGTTTCTAACATCTTCATTCCATTCTTCGATTTCGTCTACACCAATGGAATTGTTTGGTGAAATTTCTTCTAAAAGACTTAGGTTACACATACATGATCTTTTTGAAGTAATTGGTCTAAGGGTAAATCATCGTCGCTGTCGTATTGATTAGAGTCCCAATTTAACAATTTGAACCAAGAATTCTTTAGTACGCTTTAGTACTCATACCAAGCTTGGTTCAAAAAATTATTGCATTGCGAATTGAATGGCGTTTAAAAACAGCTGCTGTCACATTTGGTGGAAAGAAATGTGCAACTATGTTTTCATCGGCACTATGAAGTTCCTCGATTGGGGAATGAGCAGACCAATTATCAATAAGTAAAAGGACATTCGGAGACAATTTATTCGCTGATCTGTTGAACGAAAAATATATTAAAAATTATAAATCTAAAAAACAAGATTTCTTTCCACACCTCTTTTGTGAAACCATTCATGAAAGATCCGCGAAGACATCCAAGAATTTTTTGAAAAATTGTAATGAAGTGGATTATTAAATCTTTTAAAACACCTTGGCTTTCTTGCCTATGCAATAACTAATGGTTTTAATTTATGTGAGCCATCAGAATTTGCCCATAGTAAAATTGAAATGCATTCTTTACGTATTTTGTATCCAGGGCCAGATTTTCCATTAGCAGCAACATATGTCTTATCTGGTAGGCAACGGAAACCACTTTGATCGACATTATATATTTGTGTCGGCATGAGCCCCATTTCAGCTACTTTGGCTCGAAGTTTGTGAATAAATAGAGTCACTGCCTCAACATCACTAGAAATATTTCCCCTGCAATTTTCAAGTAACGAATACCGTGTCGATGCTTAAAATTGGTTAAACATCCATCCATCACTTGCATGGAATGCACTTTCATCTTTATCGGGATACACTTCACCAAAAATCGTCTTAGCTTTCGTTTTTAATATAGGTTCAGTTATTGTGCACCTTTTTTCGCGTTGATTTAACCACTCATAAAGACGAATTTCCATTTCGGGACATTCAGCTCTATGTAAAGATTTAGCTTTTGAAACCTGATACGTGTAGGAAACAGCATTTAATATAGCATCATTTTTCGATATTATATAGCTGATTGCAGACTTTGTTACATTGAAATCGACGTTTAAACGATTCCCTTGGACACTCTCATCAAGCATTCTTAATATTCTTACTTTACTTTCCGATGACAAAGTTTTTTTTACGTTTATTTGACATGTTGAATTTCACTCACTTTTTTACGGAGAGTCAGCAAAATATGTGTGCACGTATTAAATATTCACGTTCGAATGATAAAATATTCTATAAGCATGCGAAGGAATCCCCACTTACATGTACTCGTATAATTCGGTGATTTCCCTTCAACAAAAAAAGGAACGCTCGAGAATTAGAATTTAAAGTTCTAATTTTAGAACCTTTAATGCATTAAAATCTCAGGTTTTTATTTCCGCAAGATTCGACTGTGCGAGTTCTAGTTTGTGAGCGTCTACTGCATTAGAATTTTTCTTTGTGGTAAAATTTAATTTACCTTCTTGTTCTTTACTAGAATTCCTTACTAGAATTTAATAGAGTTATTTATATTTAAAGGTTATTTAGCTTATTATGATAAAATTTTCGTGTCCTTAATTAATACAAATTAGTTGGTAAATCTAGTATATGTTCGGGAAAATTACATTCTGTCCTTATTAGAATTACTTAAATTTATCTTCCTCTTCACGAGGGAAGATTATTTTTGGATGTTCATTTAGTTGGGGAACGAACTTTTCAGCCCACTCCCATGCATGATTACCTTTTATCGTGAAGTTATTGTAATACATTGCATGTAAATCGATGTTGTTTTTAATTATATAGTCATTAGGCGTTGACTGACTATCATTAAAATATGTACCAGAAATGGAAATGGTGCGCCACATTTTATATAGTTTATGGGAAATTTACAAACTCATCAAAGGTAATAACAATAACACGCCGTACTTTAGTACACAAATCATTTATTTGTACGATGTAAATCAAGCTTTCCTGACATTTAGCGAGTTGAATTTCTACCAAACAATAACCAATTTTACGTGTAAATGAACATTATATCGATTCAATGTAGCAAACGTGTCCTACACAAATTTTTAACTCGTTTAATATAATTTGAATATTCACACTTTTTAGATTAGTGAAAGCATTACTTGTATGCTAACGATATACGAGGGTAGTTTGACAAGTAGTGAGAATGGAAAAGAAAAACGAATTTTTTAAATACAAAATAATTTTTATTTTTCAATATATTCTCCTAAAAGAGCGATACATTTATTCCAACTGTGCTCCAATGCCCTTATACCATCTCTAAAATGCGATCCCGGAAGGCTTGAAAAATACTCATTTACTAAGATGATAAGCTCATCGTTAGACGAAAATTTCTTTCCACCTAGTGCCGTTTTTAATTTTGGAAAAAGGTGGAAACCGGTAGGGGCTAGATACGGCGAATAAGGCGCATGCGGTACTAATTGGAAATGCAACTCGTGGATTTTGGGCATCGCAACTGTGCTGGTATGCGAGGGAGCGTTGTCTTGGTGAAACAGGATCTTTTTCTTTGCCATTCCTGGCCGTTTAGCACGAATTTCAACATTTAATTTTTGTAGAAGTTCTGCATAATATTGTCCGTTTATTGTGGCACCTTTCTGAAGATAATCAATGAGCAAAATGCCCTTTGAATCCCAAAAAATTGATGCCATCACCTTGTTTGCCGATAAAGTGGTTTTCGTTTTTTTGGAGGTGCAGAACCACGTCCTAAGCATTATTTCGACTGTTGTTTAGTTTCTGGTGTACTATGGTGTATCAAAGTTTCATCGCAAGTAACAAATCTCCTACAAAAATCAACCGGATTCCGCTTATAAAGGTCCAAACACTCATTGGAAATGCGCAAACGAGTGAACTTTTGATCAGTCCTAGCAATCGCGGCACCCATCTTGCCGGAAGCTTGGAAAGGCCCGATTATTTCGTTAAAATGTGGTGTACGCGTTCTGTTGAAATGTTTGCCATGTCTGCTATCTCTCTCACTTTGAACAACACAGCTTGTTCTACCACGTTTAAATTCATTTACCTATCTACTTATTGTGGCGGATGATGGAGCGGATTCACCTAATGTTTCCCGTAACTCATCTATTAGTTCTGTAGCTTTTATACCCTTAATTACGAAGTATTTAGTCGCCACACGACACTCTGCTTTTTCCATTTTAACGAAACGACGTGTTGCTTCTTTTTCAATCAGCTGTCAAAAATAAACTAATCAACCGATTTATCTAAATATCGGAATGGGAGCATATAAATAGGCAACCTAAATTACAGTGCATTTGTTTTGCCAATTAGAGCGCCACCTATGTGTCATTCTCACTACTTATCAAACTATCCTCGTACCTATTGCTGCTTTAAATTGAAAATTGTAGTACATATTTTGTAAAATTATTTTTGTCTAAACAGTTATGGAATATCTTGTATGTGTATCATCGACTATTGGAACTAGAACAAATAATTTTTTCACAATCTATCTTTCTAATTTAACTTTTTCTATATTGCCACATTTATTGTATTATTTTTGAGTGGACTACTGCAAATAATACCTTATTCAACTACATAGCTATGATTCGAGAAGCTCTTAATAAGGTGAAATAATGGCGTGAGGCTAACACAAATACTTTGAAGAAGACAACAACCGATTACTAAGGCAGAAAGGCTATGGCTCTTGGAGTTGCAGTAAGATTCTTATTGATTGTCTTCAAGAAGGTAAAACGATAATAGGGGAAAACTAGGCATCCTTTTCAGATCAAATACAGCGCCAGAGGCCACACTTAAAGAAAAAACGGCGTCTTTTTCTTCAGTGTAATACATGTGTTCACACTTTGATCGTTTCTATGGCATTCATGAACTGCATTTTGAACTGTTTCCGTATTCAACTTGTTCGACAGATTTGGCCTCTCGGACTTTTTCCTCTTTGTCAACATGAAAACTTGACTCGGTGGCAAGATATTTGGTTTGAATAAAGAGGTAACCACTGAAACTAACGCATATTTCATAGAGTTTCTTAAGAAATAAAAAGACTTGAATATCAATCGACGAAATGTATTAAGTTACGTGGAGATTACTTTGAAAAATCAAATAATTATTTAAAATTTTTTAAAATAACACAAAAAAGAATTACTTTGCCCTTATAAGAAAAACACCTTGTATAATTTAAAGATTTGACATAAAGTAATTGAAATTACATTCATGTTTTTGTTATTGATTTTAACATTTATTTCGTAACATAATAACTAGGGAGTGTCATTTAACAAAGTCAAAATTTTGTTGTAGTTCCGCGGAATATTATTAAAATTGAATAATTATTTTCTCTAGAGAAAAATATAATATTAAGAGAATTAATTATTTCTCTAAGTCAAAAATTTTGTGTAGTAGTGTAGATTTGGTTTATAATTTAATATGAATCGGATCTAGTGGGATAAAAATTAAATTGTAGCGTAGTGTCGTGAAACGCAGAAATTGTTATGAACACGTTCGTATTCTGGTAGGAATAAAATTCATTATATATATAAGAATATCATTTACAGGGTAAATTTGTGGTTAATAATAATATTAATAATAATATTTACTAATTACCCAACAGAGAAACTCCAAGTGGGGTAAGTACTTACATACACAAGGAAATATTACATTGACAACATAATAAAAAAAAAAACAATGCAAATAATGGAAAAGTTATACAAATAAAGCTGTACTAACTTACTACTACCATATCAAACGGTGAGCCGATGGAGGAGGTTAAAGTTCCTAGCCGAGTGCATTAATGGAGTTTTAAGAAGTATGTTGGTTCTTGACGTTTCCATGTACAGTAGAACCTTGATTCCAATTTTGGAACTGCGGACATTACGCCGATTATTAACTTTGGTGCATCAATTCTTCCAGAGATCAAACCATTCATAAAAGCCACACCGACGGTCTGCCTTTATTCTGCCAAAGACTTAAAGCCATGTTCAATTAGAAGTTCCCTATAATAAACATCGTGCCCCGGACAAATGCCATTTTCTGCCTTGGAAAGAATACAGAAGAAGTTTTTAAAATATTTTGTTCGATAAATATTTTAAAAACTTCTTCTGTATTCTTTCCAAGGCATCATTTTGAATATCATAAAAAGGGTACCATACCATAGGTGCATACTCTAGCTTGCAACGTACCAAAGCCCGAAATAAGGAGGATATAGTTAATATTAATATTAAGTGTAAGTTATAGTTTAAGTATAGATTTAGTAATAGAAAAACAGGAATAAAAAGTTCTTGCCATTACAACTCATGAATATAGAAATTACATTATAGTTATCCTCATATTCACGATTTTACAACAGTAATTATAAAAATCGATCAACAAACGATTCTAGAATTAATTTATTTATTAAGGAATCACTGAGTTTCAAAATGTATTATGTCATATTCTGTGTCAGGAATTATTCTTTCCTTAATTTTATAATAATAAGATTTACTTTCTATTAAAATGGTATAAGCTAATCGAGTTGTGATTGGTTCTTTAAAATCTAAACTTTGTGTTTTACATACTTAAGTATCAAATTCGATTTTTGGATCATAGCAAGCATATAAAAACACAGTTTTGAATAATAAAGGTATTGAGTAAAAAACTAACCTAGGACTTGGCGCCGGTTGAATAGGCAACACAGAATGCAAAACGATATTGGGATGAGTAGAATAGTAAAAAGAATATATGAAATTAAAGACATAATTAGAATTGGTAGATATAATGAAGGAAATGAAGAATATTGCGTAAGGAACCACAATAAAAAAAAATAATAATTTAAATACGTAAAAGAGCAAAACATACAAACCGAACCCAGTGAAAAAAATCATAAAAGAATAACTTAAATGGTGTGGGTATGTGTGTCAAATGTCGAGGGATGGACTTACCAGAACAGTATTTGAAACCCGAGTATCGGAGATAAATGAGAGAGGAAGACCACGAATAAGATGGATCGATCTAATTAGAGAAGAAGCAGGAAAAAAGGAATGACATGGAATAGATTTCGAAAGCTAGTGGAAGAGTAAGAAGATAAGAACAAAATATTAAAATCTTATTATGGTACTCAAAGGACAGTTCAAAGAAGAACTTAAGGGCAATATTAAAAATTATTTGGGAATAGGAAGTGAGATTAATTCGGTACGAAAGGTAAATAATAGAAACACATAAAAGATTGATCAAGACCATGAAGAAATGAGAATGAAACAGTAATTATGAAATATCAGAAACTAATTAGTTCACAAATCTAATAGATGAATAGAAAATACGAGAGTAGCCGCTTATACTTTGGGTAGAGCAAACAAAAAAAGTTTTTATTATCAAAAATAGTGCAATTTTTGTATTGGTTCAAATTAATCTGAAAAGCATTGCTGTCATTGTGAAGGCGGTATCTCCAAAATATGAGTTCTGAATGCCTAAACTGCCTCTTCCGGCGTAGAAAACCGTTGACCACGAAGTTTATTCTTCATGTATGGGAACCAAAGGAAATCACAGGATGCTAGATCAGGGCTGTACGGCGGATGGCTCATCAATTCAATGTTTTGTCCGGTCAAATATTCAATTGTTTGAACCGATCTGTGAGAGCTCGCAATGTCATGGTGGAGAATAATCTGTCGTTTTTGGTTAGTTTTCCTTATTTCTTCAAAAACTTTTGGCAAACAAATAGTTGTGTACCATTCGGAGTTGACCGTTTTACAACTCTCTACAACTTTAAGTCGTCTTTTTTCAGTTAACGGAATTCCTATTGTTTGAAGGTCCTTTTTCGATAAAGCTGTTGTTGAAAATTCTTTTTGTCATTAAGTTTTTGTTGAGCAAATAAGGCCATTATAAGTATTTCCAAAATTGATTTCGTTAACATTTTCAAATAAATAAATTATGAAAATTTAATACTTTAATAGCTTGGTTTTATTTGTGTTGAATTGTGTACGAAAAATGTAGATTATTGCTTGTTTCTCGCAAAAACTATCGAGTAAGTAACAGTTCTTTCTAAATATTGGGAAAATATTATATTCTTAACACAACATGCGTTAAGAGTATAATAGATAAATTAAAAGCTCTTACATTACTTACTGTTACTCCTACTTACTTCACAATAATAAAAAATCTAAAAAAAGATAGTGATACCAAACTTTATTTTTTAGTGAAGTTATAGCCAACTGCAATTTAAAAAATACATTAGTTTGTGTTACATCTTGAAAACCAAGTGCGCCATGAATTTTTAATTCATACTATTACACTATATTCTACATAAAAAAATTTCCAAAGACCATTTCTAGTCTTGGTAATGCACAAGTCAAGGAGCGTTGATTTGTGGGCAACTTTGCTTATTTAACCTAACCTGTATCTTCAATACTACGAAAGTTACCTATATACGAAGATACGTGTGTAGATTACTCAAAATAAATTTAAAATTGGCAGTTAAGTTCATGTATCACCCAAACAGTATATTTTATTCTTTGATTCACTTACATTAGTTTCATAAGCAGCGTCTAGATATCGTCTACTAATTATAATTCATTCCCCCTCCGAAATGGGGGTAACCCTTTACTTTTAGTTAAGTACTAATTGTTGTTTGACAAAGACAATTGAAATAGCATCGAAGAGTCCTAGTAGAAATGTTCATTTGTGAACCGTTATAATACACCGAAGAATATTGTACAACCGCTGTCATTAATAATCATGTATTTGGAACTATACTGCTCAAAACATTTCACGGATATTCTATATACATAGCACTTGGAAAAATAACGTGTTACGTCATCATGAGATGTATTTACCGTTTTTTTTCACATATTACTTATGCGCGGAGTATATTTACTAAACATTCGAAGAACATTAAAGTAAAAGATTACGTCGAGATCTAATATGTTTGAGACAAATAGAAAACTTGATCAATAAGGTTGATATATAACCCCTTTCCACATTAACTTTTGTAAATTCTGTATACGCATTTCGACAACCAAGTTGTCATCATCAGCAGATAATTTCAAAGTGTCGCACCTGGTAAAACACGGCGAAAAACAACCGCACGAAAATCAAACTCCGTACGCGATCCACACCGTTCAAAACCAAGATGTATACTTGGTGGAAGTGGTGGAAGTGTACATCTTGGTAGTGTACGGTGTGGATCGCGTACGGAGTTTGATTTTCGTGCGGTTGTTTTTCGCCGTGTTTTACCAGGTGCGACACTTTGACATTATCTGCTGATGATGACAACTTGGTTGTCGAAATGCGTATACAGAATTTACAAAAGTTAATGTGGAAAGGGGTTATATATCAACCTTATTGATCAAGTCAATCAACCACAGGCTCCATCAAATTCAACTACAAATAGAAAAGTATTTTCACTTCGTTATTTCAACGTAAGCATTTAGTCTTGAATGAAAACACTTTCGTATCTAAATTAAATTATGACTAGTTGGTGCCAGTTTGTTTTTGGTACAAAGAAAAAAGTGGACTTGTTAAAACAATAAATTAATAATTCAATATATAAAATAATGAAAGAATTGTACGTTAATTTCTCAGATAAAAGTGAAAGCACTTATATTGAGAGATAATAATCGATTTAACAGATAAATAACAAAACCTACAAGTATAAATGTATTTGAAATTTATCTACAAGCATAGCATTAAAAATTGTATGAGTAATATAATATTAATAATACAGTTTGTGTAAATATAATTATAGTGGTAGTAGTTGGCACTATTGTTTTTATGTTGTCACTCACTTGTAAGACTTTTGTAAATAAATTGACTGTATCTAATGATATGTAATAGAATTTTCCATTTAAATCTTAAAATTAGTAGAAAAAAGAATAGATAAAGATGTAATTATATTATTTATAAGATGATACATGGAAAATTTTACTTGCAAATGAAGGTAAAATGTTGCAATATGAGCATATTTGTTGATAGGAAAAATATTTATGAGATAAAATTTGTAGGAAAATCAAAATATATAATCTCAATATTTCAAATAGTCTGTTAAAACTTGAAATCATTAAAGGTATCATATGTTTGACAGAAATATAAAATTCCTTTTAAAAATAAAATTTAAAAACATAAAATGTTTTATTTAAACATTTGTACTTACTATTTAGAGGTCTGAGAATCTAAAAATTATTATAATATGTTTTAGTATAACATAGCATTTGGAAGAGAAGAATCTGTATTTGATTAAATTGTCTACAGTTTTTTTTAAATATTATCTTTCTTTTCATTGGAGATTCAATGTAAATTATATATAAGTTATACATAATATTTTTAGATTAAAGAACACAAAGTACAAAAAATATCTCATAAATGTTTAAATAAATAATAAAAGTTATTTTGAAAATTATACATTAATATTTATTAGTTAAAAGAAACTTTGAAAGTGTTATTTGGAAACAAACAATAGACAAATGTGTCTAGAAATTCAACTATATAAAGTCAGTTGATTCATGTACAGTGAATAGATACTTAGATGTGAAGAATTACTATAATATAGAACTGACCTTCGTTAATAAGTGTATGTACTGAAACTATGGCGATTAAATAACGAGACTGTGATCCTTCCATCGCCCAGCCGCATCGGGGTAGGCTGTAATTGGGGTGTCATTGACTTCGACTTTCTATAACAACGCCAAGTTTTGTCCCTGTATCTGCTTTAATTTACTTCGAGCTGTAATTGTAAAGGATACTGTTACTTAGTAGTGCCGTGATAATGGTTGACATAAAAATCGAGCAGAGAATTTTTAAATGGCACAAACTGTTTTCTGAAGACCAGGAAGAGGTCGAAGATGATGATCATCTTGGTTGCCCTGTGACTACTAGAACTGAAGGGAAGGTTCGGAAAATTAATGAAATTGTTCGGAAGGACCGACTTCTGAGCATTCGGATAATTGCCGATATGTTAAACATTAACAAAGAAACAGAAATACATTTCATATGATGACTTAATCAAACATAACAAAAGTTTGTGCAAAAATGGTGCCGAAAAACCTCACTCAGAAACAAAAAGACAATCGGATGAACATTTGTTCTGACATCATGGAACGACTAACAGAAGAACCAGACTTGTTTACAAACATCATGACATGTGATGAATTTTCCAATATGACCCGGAAACAAAGCGTCAATCGATGCACTGGAAGGCCACCGGATTGCCAAGAGAGAAAAAACATGAATAAGTGAGTCGAAATTGAAGGCAATGCTGATCTTTTTTTCGACATCAAGGGTGTTATCCTGACTGACTGGGTGTTTAAGGGTCAACCCGTTAATCAGAAATACTACAAAGAAAACCTAATCAAGCTGAGGAAAAGAGTAAGGAAGAAAAGACCGGATTTGTGGAAGAACGGCTAGTGGATTCTGCACCAGGACAACGCACCAGGTACCAATACCCTACCTGTCAAGCAGTTTTTGGCAGACAAACGCGTTGCTGTGCTTGGCAACCCATTTTCAGTCTGTTGAACATGTAAAAGCAAAAATGGCAAAGTTATTGAAGAGGCTGACAGCTGATGAACTACAGCATTGTTTCGAACAATGGAAGATATGTATACAGCAGTATATAAATACGGGAGGACAGTATGTTGAAGAGGATTAAAGTTAAATATAAGTTTACTTGCAATAAATAACAGTTCTCACATCATTCTCGTTATTTAATGGTCACACATCGTATGTTAATGTGAATTGTGTTATGAAATAGAAGAATAAAGAAGACAGTAACATCATCAATCGAAGAAGACATGAAGCTGTGACAGCAATTTTATATAAATAAATGAAATAATTTAGTGTCAATAAGAAAAACAAACACTTACTATAAAGGAACTTATTGTATTTATTATAAAGATGGATATAATTTGTTGGGAAAAGGAATAAATTCATAGGAAAAAGAACAAATGTATGTAAAAACATGTAATATATCAATTTGTATAAGTTACTTAGATTTCAAATTATTTAGAGTATTTTTTCTTTTACAATTGAGGTGCTAAAAATACAATGCATGTATATAAGAAAATGTATCAGTAAACAAATTTAAATTGAATAACAATTATTAAATCTTCCATCCACACTTCTCTATTCTGTGTGGTCTGAGTAGAATAACTACACAGACCCTAAGATAAGAAGAAAAGACTAAAGCAAGAATAAATTTTTCAATCTTAGATCTAAACATTTCACGAACTAGTTGAATGTAACAAAAGTAAACCATAATTATTAACGTGTCGACATAGTGCAACATTTCTTAAAGGTCAAAAGTTGAATTTGGCAAATAATAAAATCATATTTGGCGCATGACAACGTTTGGCTTAAGACTGGAAAATATGTGTGGAGGATATGTATTTGTTTAGCCAATTAATGTTATTTTAAGCGAGAGATTATTGTTGGAAAACCTTTTCTACATACATATATTTATCTTATGTGTTATATTTTCTTTGTTGTTTATTTCTATATTCTGTTACAAAGTTTATTTTTCAATATATATTGTATAACAATCTGAAACAAAAGAAAATAAAAATCAATGTTATTTAATAAAATATAATTAATAAACAAACACCGAAGCAGAGAAATGGAATAAGAAAGCTGACAAGATTTCAAGAAAGAAAAGAAGCAAAGGAGGAAGATGCGAAACAAATGGGTGATAAACCAAAAACTGCAGAATAGTCTAAGACAAAGTTACTGGAGTCTATCATGAAGAACTAAGAGGTACCAGATAAAGAATTTGAGAAAATTTATTTAATTTACAAGAACAGAAATAAATGAGGCATCATGGTAAATTACAACAATATAAGAAATTTGAGAATTATTTTATTAATTTCGAAGAGGATAAACAAAGAAATAAGGGCAAAGACAAACAGGACAAGAAGACCAAGAATATCTTTGAGTATTTTAAGAAAAACAGGACCATAAAGTATATATGAAAAGATTGGATGATGTATATTTATGGTATTTAAAGACAATATTCCGGAACGTATTATACGAAGAACGGACAATTGTTTAAAAATAGTTCGTGAACAAAAAGAATCAGAATGGATACAATTGCAAAAAGAAAATAGAAGAATCAGTAATAGAAAGCAAAGACTATAGAAATCATGGTAGAAGCCTATAATGTATGCAGTAAAGAAAGACAAATAAATACAAAAGAAAGAACAAAACGAAACAAAAAGAAAGCATAATGGTGTTAGCAAAATTAAATTCAAATTAAAAGCGATCACGAAAGGTACTCGTATATTAAACACTGTATAAGGAGGATATGCAAAAGACTAAATAACTAGAAAATAAAGATTATTAAAAATAAGTATCAAAATAAAAGAAACTGGATAAATAAAACAAAACGGAAGAAGAAATAAAACATGAAAAGAATCAAAAATAGAAAATAAATAATGGTTTATTTGAAGAAAGGAAAACAATATCATTACAGGGTATAAAATAAATTGCCTATCAAAGAGAAATAGTAGATATAAATAAACCAAGATAAGAAAATCAAATGAAAACATGAAAAAGGAACAAGGTATGTCATGGTACAAAATATCAAATGAATAAATGTGGAATAATTGATATTAAAGGTCAAAAGAAGAACAAAATCAAACACAGTGAAAAGACAGATCAAAAGAAGTAAAAGTGTAAGAAAATTATAAAATAAAATATATAATGCTGGTATCAGTAGCAGTAGTTGAGCCCTGAAAATGTCCCATACGAGTGGGTACGAAACGTCGGCAGTGACGCGGTTCCAGCCCGGAAGCCCAGAAGAAGATAGTATGGACCACGACCGCGGATGTCTCCGTACCAAATATAATGCTGGTATTCAAAATTTATATCTGAAACAGAGCATACCTCATGTAATCCTAAAAATTATTAAAAGTATTTCAAGATTAGGAAAGTAAAATTATACCATATATTCCCTAAAAGCATAGAAAATATATTGTAAACGTTTAAATAATAAGTGTGATTTTTAAAGATTTTTTATATTAATATCAATTAGTTTAAAAAAATTTGTTATTTCGAAGCGAACAATATAATTTATGTGGTCAAAAATTGAACTAGAAAGGTAGCTGATTCCATGTATAATGAACAAACACTTAAATGTGAAACTTTATTACAATGGTATTACAAAATTGACTACTGTTAGTAAGTGTATAAACGGGAACTATATGTGAATGTGAATTATATTATAAAAAAGAGGATAAAGAAAAGAATAGAGTAAACCTGTAAAGAAGAAAAACAAACACTGCTGCAAAAGTATTAATTGTATTTATTATAAAGATTGATATAAAATGTTGACAAAGAGGTTCTTCAGAAAAAGGACAAATGTATTTAAAAATACGTAATTTGTTGTCACTGTTAGGATAAGTTATATAGACTCAAATTATTTAGAGCATCTTTTGTTAGCATCGAAGTTTATTTAATAATTTTAAGGGTACGTTAAATGTTCATATTTCTGTTTATTAATAGTAGATTTCTTTAACAACACTGTAGTATTATTAAGTATATTTACTTCATACAAAATTAATTTTGCTTTAAGTAAAAGATATTATTTTCAAAGTTTAATATACAATAAGCAATTACACAATTAATTGTATTTCTCATGCTGAAAATACAAAAAGAATTCAAAATATAAAGGAAAATTATCAGTAAAAAAATTTAAAAAAGAATTACAATTAAATTAATATTCTATTCATATTTCTATATCTTGGGTCTTTAGTCATTTTTTCTCGTGCATGTGTACGACCATAGCTACGTAGTTGTTTCATTTCAGATTTGTATAAATCAAATGAGAAGTATCTCAAGTAAGTAAACACAATACTTTCTTATTTAATATTTATGTCTTTTTGCCCATGAATGAGTGCGATAAATGCATAATTGCTTTCTTTAGGAATCGACCAGAAAATATTGAATGAACTATTTGCCATTGTTTAAAGAAGCACATGTTTTCCTTGTCCTAAAATTCTCATAATTTATTCCAAATTTTACATTGACATTTTTTAAGTATTTTTTTCTATGCATCTCTATGTTTATTTAATTTATGAAAAAATACATTCGTTTGCTAAATTAAGAAATTGATTTTTCTTAGTGTATCATTGAGATAATATACACATTATTAATCTTAATATTTTTCTGTAAGAATTATTGTAAAACTTGTAAAGTACAATACTTCTCTATTTGTCCTTCATTAAACACGCAGTATTTTATACTCTCTCAACAAGATCACATTAGAAGTTAAAAGTACAAATGTTTCTCGATTAGATATGCCAATTTCAAGTTGCGTAGCAAGTGAATGCGCAGTCTTCTTCCCCTTGATCTGCAGTTTCCACAATTTCGTCTCCGCTATTACATATTAATGTGTACATTGAGAGCAACACGTATTTGATTTAAAACTTGTAATAATCTCAGTTAGGAGTATCGGGAAAATGACCATTACAAGACCAAGCGAATAATTTAATAAGTGAATATCCTGATTTAACAACTGTTCAGAATAATTAGTTCAGGCTAGTGGAGGCAATAGAAAAATTAGATAGTCTTTCACTGTCGTTTGTGGAATCGGTCAAAATAGTGAAAGACGTCAAAACATTCCTGTGTTATACCGAAGCTTGAAAATGTTTTAGATAATGATTCAGATTTTGCAAATTAAGAAAAATTCGTGAAGCAGCGGCGTTAAGACAAATTCGTGAAGCAGATCCGTCAAGTTGTTTTAAAGGTTATTTGAAATTTGAAAATATATAACGCCACTAGATGTAGAACGGACATTTTTACCCACGCTGCACTCGATTTGCTGAAACAACTGTGGAAACACACCCAATGTT
Source organism: Dermolepida albohirtum (assembly GCA_031893035.1). NCBI lineage: Eukaryota > Metazoa > Arthropoda > Insecta > Coleoptera > Scarabaeidae > Dermolepida > Dermolepida albohirtum. The sequence goes on along the minus strand of JAVIWB010004430.1, from coordinate 25,012 downwards.
GCAACTATTTAGCCAATGTGTTATCCACTGTGACTCCACGGAAGACGTTTGAAACAGTAAGGATTCCATCATGTTTAAAAAATTACAATTTATTATTCTTTTTATGTACATACTAAATATTAAGCGCACGCCTGTGCAGCGCACATTAATTTGGCTTCTCTAGACAAAATACTTGTTCACAGATATACTGAAATCAAAAATACTATTAAATGAACTTTTGCTTAAATTTATTATTATTTTTATGAAGTATCCGTTAATTGTTTTGAGTAGTGTATAGATACATAATCTAGTCAGGTTAGAGAAGTTTCGGATGAATGTACTCTAATATAGTATTACCTCCTAGGTCGGTATGTGTATGTTAAGGGTTAAATGTCCTCTTAATTAACCTAAATAAATAATAGAGATACATAATATTATTTAATAGAAACTCTATTTATTTGCGCGTAGTAGTTAGTATATTTATTACCAGTGCGTGTCCGGCTAGCTGAAGCGCTGTAATAAGTGCAAATAAAAATTAGAAATTGCAGGAGTTAATAACTAGTAAAGTTTACAATGAGCATCAAAAGTCCAGGACGTGCGTCAAGCTGAAAGAAGGATATTAGTGGAAATAAAACAATAGGCTTGCCCTTAAAATTTTATTCACTAATTTAATTTAATTCTTAAATATATGAAAATAAAAACAATTAATAAAAGCAAGAGCAACAAATGAAACAAAATTAGCGTAATGGCAAAGCTGTAACAATGATAAATCTAGAGATATAAAGCTGTTTAATAAAATATAAAAAGGATTATATTAAAATATATGTGTCGAATGATACGTGAGGTACTTGCGTGTTCGTGAGTCTATATTCTGGGCCAGGATCCTATGCATATTTTGCGGTCGCAAAATAAACACGTGGACACCTCATGTGCGGGTAAAACTTAACCTCCCAAACTCATAGAAAGAATGCATGTAGCCTCAGTTATGGCTAGGGTAGAAGCTGGGGCTTTTATGAAAAGACACGGTAAGCTGAAGGGTAGGATGCTGGTTATGTTTGAACTAACCAATGACAGTAGGAACGCTAGAAGTTAGGCGCGCTAAAGAATTAGCATAAATTAAAAATGTGATGGCAATATAGATACCAAGCAGATAAATATCTAGACAGAATAATAGTATTCTGTGTGAAAAAAATAAGGATTAATATTTGAATCTCTAATTGCATTTAGAAATCAATAAAACAGAATTAGCATTGAATGTGAGTCAATGGAAAGTTACCATGACTATTGCAAGAAAAGGTTTGAAAAGTTCTAGGTATTTGCTTTCTAGAAAACGGCGACGGTTTGTCTTATTACAGCCTGACCGGACGTGACCAAAACAAAAAAAAGACTGCATCTGCATCTGGGTATAGCACAAAGAATGTCAAAATTATAAATAATAATTTATGAATTCAAAATCGAATTATATTTAAATTAAAATAAATTAATTTACAAGTATGACATAAAAAATTATTATATATGCGAAGGGTAACAATACTGATGCAATCAATTAAAGTACAAAGAGCTCATTGATTTAGTTAGTGCCTCTTCTTGATCATCTGTAATACGTACAGAGAATTCTGTATTCGTTATGTGTTTGATGTTATTATGTAAATCCAAGCATGTATAATAAAATATTTGGTATTCTCCGTATGTATTTGAAACATGTAAAAAAATTTTTTAACTGAAGGAATAAGAAAACCGAGATGCAAATGAGAAAATCCCGGTGGAAAGGTAAACAAACATGAGGTAAATTATATAAATGGCAAACAAGAAAGACACCTGGATATATACGTTTTTGTGAATAACTTCTTAAAACAAAATTTACCTTTTTATATGATTACTGCACGCTCTGAAATAGAAAATAGTTTTCACTCAAATGTAATGTAATTGTAAAAATATATGAATGTCACGTTGCCTAGTTTTATTAAATAAATTGAACATGGAAACAATAGTACGAGAGAACTTTTTTCTCTTTATTTAGCTGATTATTTTTGTGTAGTCTTTCGAACTACCTTTACAAGTGTTAAAGGATACAAAATATCAATACCGGTATCTGTGTGACCCGGTAATGCAATTCCCAAATTCCCGAGAAAGCAATTCTTGAACCCTAATGATGGATTTTGTATAGAATACTGATTAGACGCATCCTTTCGTAGCCAATAATTTAATGGAAATAAGATAAAATTCATTCAAGCTTGAAATGGCAATGTTCTTTAATGTAAGTAATAATAGTAATATATTTACCAAACAAAAAACAGACACAGACGTCTATATATATATATATATATATATATATATATATATATATATATATATATATACATACTGCCTTCTTCAGAATTTATTCAAAATTAACAAATAACAATTGGCATTAACAAATTATAATAACAAATTAATAATTTCTTGCCTCACCAAAATCCAAATATCAATGATCAATTATATCGTATTATTGTGTATATTTTGTATGTATTTTAGTTGTGCACATCGTTGAAGTCAGGTAATGTGTGTTTGTTAAATGTTTAGATACGAGGAGAATTTTTAATTTTTTTTTAATTTTATTGAAACCATGTGTGCTTGTTTACTATGTTGTGTGCGCATGGTCGTGTCTTATCATACTTTATTGCTCTTCGAACTATTCTCCACCAACTCTGGAAGCAACTCGTTCATTGGTACAGTCAAAATATGTTTTTGAAGGCATCGACTGCTCCTTCTGGCGACTGGAACATTTGACCACGCAGTCCACTCTTGATTTTTGGAAAGATAAAAAAATCGTTGAAACTTAGGTCCGGACTGTACAACAATTCCACCTTTTCTTATGTTAAAAATTCAATTGTCTTACGTGCTGTGTGCAAATTTACATTGTCTTGGTGGAGGATAATTATTAATAAATGGTTGTATACCAATCGGCAGTAACGGTTCTTTAATCTTATAGAGGAATTGTTGCTACATGACCTGCTTTCGAGACAAATGTCGCGACCATCTTTTGGAGATACTTCGAGAACGGCTTTTCTTCACTTTGGAATACCCAAACAGATGATTGGCGTTTATTTTCTGACTCTTATCGTATGAGTAAATCCAAGATTCATCACCACCGACAATGTTGTACACGTTTTCATAGTTTCCGGCGTTGAAACGATCTAGAGTTTTTTTGACAACAAATTCACCCTAGCTGCTTTCTATTTTTTGGTCAACAGATGCGATTTTCAACGGGAAACAAATTTTTTTTACACACAATTCTTTTGAATTGAGACCTTTCAAATTCCCAGTAATGCTTCAATCTGCGATTGACTGTTGATGATCTTATGCACAGCATCGACGTTTTCCTGAGTGTTTTCGGTGAACTTGCTCTTGGATCGTCGCTAAGACTAATCCGTCCACGTTTGAATTCTCCATACCAACGAGAAATTATTGACTAACTTGTCAACGTCGTCAGTTCGTTGTAGCTACAACTCTATACGTATCGCACCGAAACTTTGGATTTAGGTTAACTAAAGATGGCGGTTAATTTTTAGTACTGATGTTTTATTAGTGGCGCCGCGAATAAATACAAATTACAATGTAAAAGCAGTCTTTTTACATACATACATGATGTATCCGCATCTTCCATCCTATTTTACTCGATGTTCTTTGTCTGTCATACGCCCTTCTTCAATTCATCGATACATGAATCATCTATCTCGATATTATCTTCGGCGATCCATTTTAACACAGTTAAAAGGTTTATTATAGTTTTCTTTTAACACTGTTATATTATTCACTATATGGATATTGTTTATATAATTATTTAAAATTATATTTTTGTTTTTATGGCAATATAACCATTATTGACCGATATACTTAACACAGGCAAGTCATTTATAAACATTATAACACATGGATCAATAAGTCCCGAGACTAACCCATAGATGGCGCTCGTAGTAAACCAGTAACCACGTCTTTCTAGAGTACTAACCTTTGCTTGAAACGTGTCAAAATTTTAAGTCGATCGGACCAGAAACAGCTGAGTTATCGAGGTTGGAGTAAAGTCGTTTTGTAGTTTGTTTAAACAATGGAAAAAACCGAGTTTCGTGTTCTGATAAAACATTGTTTTTTAATGGGTAAAAACACCACGCAAGCAAAACAATGGATTGAAAAATGTTACCCGGACTCTTGTCCATCAAAAGCAACGATTTGTCGGTGGTTTGCCGAGTTTAAACGTGGTCATACCGACACAAATGACGCGGAACGCTCGGGTAGACCTGTGGAAGCCATTGCACCGGAAAATGTGAGTGAAGTGACAAAAATTATAATGAAAGATCGTAAAGTGAAGCTCCGTGAGATTGCTGAGATGACACAGATATCATATGGAAGTGTATTTACTATCCTTCATGAAAAATTGAGCATGAAAAAGGTTTTTTCCAAGTGGCTGCCGCGATTGCTCTCGATGGAACAAAAACAGCAACGAGTCGATGATTCAGAAAGCTGTTTATCGCTATTTACTCGCAACAAAAAAGATTTCTTGCGTCGTTACGTGACCATGGACGAAACATGGATACATCACTACACTCCAGAGTCGAAGCGGCAGTCATCTGAGTGGCGCACAGCTGGCGAAAGCCGTCCGAAACGTCCGAAAACGCAGTAGTCAGCTGGCAAAGTCCTGGCGTCAGTTTTTTGGGATACACATGGCGTGATTTTCATTGACTACCTCGAAAAAGGTAAATCGATCAACAGTGATTATTATATTGACTTACTGGTGCGTTTGAAGGAGGAAAAAATGACCGCACATGCAGAGAAAAAAAATCCTTTTTCACCAAGACAATGCACCCTGCCACAAGTCGATGAAAACAATGGCAAAATTGAACGAATTGGGTTTTGATCTGCTTCCCCACCCCCCATATTCGCCAGATTTAGCCCCCAGTGACTACTGGCTCTTTGCTGATCTTAAAAAAATGCTCCAGGGAAAAAGATTTGGCTCAAATGAGGAGGTCATCGCTGAAACTGAAGCTTATTTTGAAGCGAAAGATAAATTTTTTTATAAACATGGTATTGAAAAATTGGAAAAGCGTTGGAACCATTGTATCACCCTAAAAGGTGATTATGTTGATGAATAAAAAAAAATTTTGCAAAAAAAATGTTGTTTTCATTGTTAGTCTCGGGACTTATTGATCCATGTGTTACATTTATAAGCTTAAAAACTTATTACCATTTGGGTGTATGTTTGGTATTCAAAATTCTTTTTTAGCTAGCTGGCATTATGTTCACTATACGAGTGAATTACGGAGAATCCTCGCTTTTTACTTTGTTTTTGTTTATATAGCAGAAAACAAAAACGCGTAGAAAGTTATTATTGCCTTTAGATACCATACCGAAATAGTTGCTAACAATAATTTTTGTTTCACCTCGGAATCAATGTCCATATGCCGCAGTGATTTATAACGGTAAACCCAAACTCAATGCAGATAGAGAACATGGTGGGAAAGAAACACGTGCTTCACATTTCGAGGCTTATCAAAATGACTAACACACTAACACACAAGAATTCGGTTAACGGGTGGTAGGAGATCCACAGAGGAAGAATAAAGGAAGATCCCGTTCTCTACCAACATCAAACCCTTATTTTATATTGCATAATCAATCGGATTGTTAAGACTTGAATACTTTTATTATTATAACCCAACAAAACAAGACTAGTAGGCAGAGGTACATTTTCCTCAATTAAATCCTTTATAAATTCGTTTATTTTGTTTTTATACAACTGGCAGGATAATAACATATGATTCAAATCTGCACATTCGAATTCACACTCACATTGTGGTGTCTATGATATTTATTTTGTGCAGGTGAGCTGGATATTGTCCATGACCAAGTTTCAGTTTGGCAATTGTGATGCGCTAGCAACGAAAGACAGTTGTTCCATTTTACCATGATTGAACGTCTATTTGAGGATGAATATATTGTGTTATTTTTCTGTATATGACATTTTAAATCACTCGCCCCATTTTTTTTAAAAATAATCTTCGCTACTGTTACTAGTTCACACAATCCGAGTACGGTCCTGTATGTTGTGCAATTGTCCAAGATTTGTTTAGCTAATTCGTCTGTTTTGTTATTCGATTTTATATTGCTATGTCCTTTCACCCACTATGATCGCGTCCTTATTAGTTTCGCCTTTGAGACTGCCACCATATATAATGTACGTATCTAATATTATGCCCTTTTTATTATAGTGTGTGGATTATGTAGGCTTCGTGCAAAACTTTCGGCATTGCAATTTCCTCTGTAGTAAGGATAGAAGTATTATCATCCAGGCGAAAAGTTTCTCCATGTTCATTATTGAGTATGTAATATGCGCAACCACAGCTGTACTCGTTCCTTGACCCATCCGTGAATATTATTAGGGCGTCCGATATACGTATATATAAGTATAACTTGTTATCATGAACGCTTATTCCTTTATATGGAGGAAAATTAATTTCCAAAGGCGCAGTTAATGGTATATAACTTTCTTTTGTTCGTATTGTGATATATATTCGTTGTAAATCTGAAGGCCTCTATAAGCAATGGCGATTTCTTTTTCTGCCAGTATTTTGTCGTTAGATCTTGTATTGATAACCAATAGATTTTGTTTATTATCGAAGTCAGTTTTAGCGTTTTAGTCTTAAATATGTATTTGGTAGCCAAGTATTGCCTTCTCAGATCGATAGGAGGCTCTCTAGCTTCTATTAATAATAGGTTTATCGGAGTAGATCTCATAGCGCCAACATAGAACCGCGAAGCTTATTTTCTATGATTTCTAAACTCCTCAGGTTATTCTTGTTTGTGTTACCATAGAGTGGGCAACCATAATCTAGCAAAGATCTAATGTACGCTTTGTAGATATTCATTGACGTTGAGAAATCTGAACCCCATCTCACTTTTGTAATAATTTTCATAATATTAAGGGCGCCTACTAAGAGCTCGTTTATATGCTTTGTCCAATTCAATTTATGTCAATATATAGACCTAAATATTTAACACACGTAACAAAAGGAAAATGTTTATCATTCAACTATCATTCGAGTTGTTTGTTAGTGACGCATGAAATCCGCCCACAGCAAGTAACATACTATTCACAAGCACTTTAATGTCTGCGTGCTGTACAATGCTAAATTGGTCACTCGCTAATTGATGTAGATCGTAGGTATAGACATTAAACAAAATAGTACTTACACTTGATCCTTGTAATAAACCTTGTGATAAATATCTGGGTCTCACTTTTTTATTTTTATCCGATCTAATGAATACATTGATATCACGAAATAAATTAATGACATTAGTCGCTGCTATTGCAGGCAAACCAGTGTTATTTTACTATTCCTCTAGAAGGTTTAAGTTAACATAATCATATACATTTTTGGTATCAAATAAAATACATCCCAAAGTTTTTTTTCTGTGTTGAGCATATTTGAACATCTGTTATTACATGTGTCAGCGCGTCAATAGTGTCTTTAGATTTACGGAAGCCATACTGATTAGCTGGTAATAAATTATTATATTCCAACCACCAAACTAATCTCTCTTTAATCATTTTTTCATGTACGAATCAATGTAGTCAGGGTTTTTATTAGGTTTTAAAATGGGCATCATAGTTACGTTTTTAAGTGAATCAACTTCGTCACCTCTCAGCTACATATCATTAAAAATTTGTTAAAGTGTTTCAGAAGACAGTAGCTAATATCGTATAGGTTGGGTGTGATGTTTTTAACGAGCGCTAGTAGTCTCCATATCTCTTTTTCAGTGAAAAGTTTTAACATAAAATGACCGCTCGAGATATCTTTATAATCGTTGATTGCAGGTGGGACATAATCCGGTGTCCAGCTTGTTAGAATGCTTTCTAGTAAACAATCGGCAATGCAAGTATAATGTGAAGTAGATTTACTGAAGCTTCTTACGGTATTCCATAAATTTCTGATTGGAGTTTCTTGAGTAAGACTATTGCTTTCCAGCTATCTTTCTTCTTTTTTTTTCAACAATCTTTTTGATTCTGCCATAATCTCCTGGTATTTATCTAGCGGTAATTTATCGTTAGTGATTATCTGCGTTTGGGGTAGATGGTTTTTGATTGAATTTTGTCAAATATAATTAGAATTGGAAAATGATCTGAGACATAAGAGTCATCTAACACGAGCCAATTTTATTTTTGTGCCAGAGTATGCGAACATAAGATATATCAGCCGCAGCAATACAACATCTTGTCCTAGTGATTTTGGTAGGCGTGCCGTCATATAAAGAAATACACTGTGAATCTTCTACTGACTTGATTAGAACGTTGCCTGCATTATCACATTTAGAAGAACTAAAGGCCGTATGTTGGGCATTAAAATCTCCACAAATCGAAAACAGTGACGTTGCTAGTGAAAATAAGTTACAATATTCTTCATAGGTAACATTACATTGTATTGTGGGATATATTGGATGAATTAAAAATTTATATTGCGTTAAGTTGACACCACATATCATAAGACTTTTGTCTTTATTTTCTCGCAGTTAATCAATTTTTGTATTAAAATAGTTACTCCCGCGCAACCATCTATTCTGTCTTTCCTGACAATATCATAATGTTTAAATTTTATGTCCTAATGAAGCTTATATCAAGTTTCACATAATATTACTATATGGACATTGTCAGTAATAATTTGTTCTAAACTAATATTTCTTGCCACTGCTGATTGGGCATTCCATTGAACTATATTCAGTTGCATTAAATTTGCCATTTATAAAGCAAAATTGAAGAAAAAAAGTAAGATGAAAAAAAAGAACTAAACAACTACAGGCATTTGAGTACAATTTAGAAATTAACAACAGTTTGATTAATGTTTTATTTCAGAATAATCTGTGGAGTAGTCTTGAGATGAGTTAATATCTGTTGGCGGGAAATCTACAGACGGAAGACGTGTACTTCTCAGTTTTTGGAGGACACGTTTTAATCTGCTTTTTAAAGTAGATCATTAGACATCCCTAATAGGATCAGTCATTAAGTTAACTAGCAGTTGTAAATCTAAATCTAAATCTTTTACAATGTACAGAATATCTTGTTTCTCTTTTGCTTCAGTTAAGAATTTACAGAAAACATCATAATTAATTTTTTATTCTGCAGTAAAAATCGTTCTAAATTCAGGATAAAATGAGTGTCGTCACTTATTTTAGTAACTTTCTTTTTCTTTTTTGAACGCGGTTTGGTGAATTTGGGTTTCTGCAATTGAAAATTATCTAATTCGTCTGCACACGACTCCTAAGGTTCATTAACTACACTGATCCGATCCAACTCAACAGATGAAGTAGCAAGCCTTTTTTATGATTTTAAAATGTTTAAAGCTTACTCGTTCGTAGATACTGTAGGACTGTCTTTTAAAGGAAAAGATTGAGATTGATTTGATGAGTTATTTATTTTGTTATCAGGTTGTTACATATGAAATGTCCGATTTTGTAAGGAATAAAAAAAAGTCTAAATTTAAAAAAATATAAATATTTATTCTGCAAAATAGTCTCAATATATCAATAGTTTGTTGCCAACGGCCTGGAAGCTGAAAAATTCCCTTTAAAAAGAAATCTAGGTTTTGACGGCTCACATATTGCTCAAACACTGCTATTACAGACTCCCGGTCAGGGAAGTCCCTATTTTTTAAGTGATTGTCTAAACTTCGGAAAAAATGAAAATCAGTTGGCGAAAGGTCAGGTGAATAAGGTGGGTGAGGGAGAATCGTAACCAAATTCCGAAAGTTTTTGGAATATCTGTCGTGCAACATGAGGTCTTGCATTATCATGAAGAAGTATGGGTCCATGTCTATTGACTTGTGAGGGCTGCAAGCGGCTCAATTTTCCATGCATAGTTTCCAGTTCGGCACAATAGGACGCTGCCGTGATGGTTTCACCAGGTTGCAAAAATGAATAGTGAATAATACCCTTACTGGTCCACCATACAGTCACCATAATCTTTCGCGGGTGAAGTGATGCTCGTGCATGCTGTCTTGGTACTTCACCTCGACCTAACCATTGTCCATTAACCGTCTTCGATTATTATAAAGTATCCACTTTTCGTCACACGTTACCACTCGATGAAGAAACGGTTCAACTTTCTGTCGATTAGCCAAAGAGGTAGCCACCTCTAATCGACGGTGTTTATTGTCTTCCATTAATTGTTGCGGCGCACATCGATCGAGTTTCTTCACTTTGCCAATCGAAGAAAGGTGACGACTAATGGTGGCAATGGACACTTGAAATGTTTCTGCAAGGCTACACACTGTTGTCGACGGATTACTTTCAAATTCTACACGCAGCTCGTCGTCATTAACGGTGCTACGCGCATATCCGCGAGGCCCATTTTCCAAATCAAAATTTCCCTCGCTGAATTTTTTAAACCATCGCCGTAATGTGCGTTCATTACACGTGGTTTCACCGAACGCAGCTGCATTTAATCCCTTTTTAAATTGAAAGAGGTAAATTGTCCGAACATATCTTGCCGACAGCATTTCCATAGGCGAGACAAGGGCAGGTGTATTAATCTTTCCAGGAAATGGAACAGGTACACACTTCAAAATAAATGCCCTTTTCTACAAATACAATAATAATTTTCACCAAAAACATTCACGTCTTCACACAGGTGCGATTCAGTTCAGACTGAGGGAAAAAACGAACATTACATTTGTAACAACCTGATACTTTTAGTTTCTTCATCATATATTTCAGCATTTACCGTTATTGTACATATTAGTAACAATGTTGTATGGGCATTTCCCAGCAATATGACCCACTTTCTTGCACACAAAATATTTTATTTCATCCGTAGATAAAAAAATTCTGAAAGTATTTGTATTGTACGTGCTGAGTAAAGTTTCAGGTATTTTACTAAGCGTATCCAAATTAATAAACACCTGTCTATGGAAAGTTAACACGTGTTTATATTCGGATCGATTGACGCCGGCATTAATAAATGTTATAGGAGAAATCGTTTGTAATTCTGAACGTTTAAGTTCCTGTTCAACTAAATCGTGGGGAAGACAGGATGAAACATTTGAACGAATAACCCGTTTGGCTGGTGTTACTAATCGACGCGCTGATATAAATTTGTCTTTTGAAGTTATTCCTTTATGGTGAGTTATTAAAGTTTCCACTATTTCGGTGGAAGATAAGTAAATACATATACGGTTACGAGATACGCTAGACGCAAAAATTATGTTACGCGGGCATACTAAAAAATATATTCATTTTTCTGTGTGTCTTGAATAGTGTCAAAAATAATCGCTTGATCGTGTTCAGGAAATTTATACATGGAAACATTCTTTTCTTTTACTGCCGTAAGTAAAAGATTTTATATCAATCCTCTAAGTCGTATTTGACAGTCCACTGTTCATATTCTCTTTATTACCTCCATCTTCGCCTATGCAGGCCATTTCGTATAAACACTGTCCTTGCCGGACAGGCAATGTTTTAAAACTAGTTTAACGACAAGCAAGTCTCCCCACGCGCTGCATGCGCGTGGAGAAGAGTGACTTAAACTTAAATTAAAATTCAGTAAAATACTAGTCAAAAAAAAAAATTCTAAAACTTATCTCATTTGGTAGCTTCTAAAGCACTGATTATTCCACTAGAACAGTAAAAAGCATCAGGGGAATAAAATACGTGTGTACACTCATAAATCACTTCTTAGACTCTTGTTTGTGAACTTTTACTCTTAATTGTTATACCAAGTTTTATGTTATTTAAATTAAATATGGAAAATAAAAAATAAGTAATGATTAAACAAATATACAAAGAACATCCGAGAAATTTACTTTTTTACATTCGCCAATAATTTTTTAAATGTTAATTATAAAGGTATTCCCTTTTTTCTCTGAATATAAAAATGAATATGATTTTCTTAATCTAGACATATAAATTACCTTAGTATCCCAGTTTCATCAATTAAATCCTTCAAATAAATATTTACAAATTGTTAAATATTTTAATGTCAATAAATAGTCTTATATGCAATAGAAATTATAGAAACATACATTTCTATTTCTATTCATATAGTAAATCTGTTTTTTACATATTAACCAATATTTAAGTTGTTATTTAAAAATTACCTATTCATATACAACGAGGGTGGTCCCAGAAGTATCCGAGCCAACAAAGAAAACACAAAAATATTGGAAAGAAATATATTTATTTTTCAATATAATCTCCTTTCAGCTCTATACACTTTTCCCAGCAATGTTCAAAAAGTTCAATACCCTTTTTATAATAAGTCATTATCTGCCGACATCACTTCTTCATCGTTGGAAAATCTTTGATCACTGAGCCATTTTTTCAAGTTTGGGAACAGAAAATAATACGAAGGGGCTAAATATGGCAAATAGGGTGCATGAGGTAGCAATTCAAACTTTAGTTTATTAATTCTGGCCATTGCAATAAAGGATTTGTGAGCTCGTGCATTGTCTTGATGATACAACACTTTCTTCTTAGCCAAATGCGGCCGTTTTTGCTTGATTTCTTCACTCAGATGTTGCAATATGTTCGCATAATACTTGCCCTTGATAGTTTTTCCTTTTTCAAGATAATCAGTAGAAATTATTCAACGCGCATCCCAATAAAACCGATGCTATGACCTTGACTGCAGATGAATCGGTCTTCGTCTTCTTTAGAACGGCTTCTTTTTTTTGAGTCCATTGTTTTGATTGTCTCGTTTGTGAAGTGATAGACCCATGCTTCATCCTTGGTTATGAAACTTCGCTAAACACACAATCGAAACATCTTCACGACACAGTTTTTGCTCGAGTGTGAGCAAACGCGGCACATCTCATGTTCAAATTTACAAATAATATGCGATGTACTGCACTTTCAGTCGACGATCATCCAGTACTGCTTTGTGGATTTTTTTCACCATTTCTGGAGTCGTCACCACATTTAGTCGACCACTGCGATGCTCATCTTGGCAGCTCGTACGGCCTCGTTTAAAATCTGTTACTTAATATTTCACTGTTGAGCAGATCCACCCTGAGTAGAATCCAGTTCAGCTTTTATGTCGGTTGGGCTGAGGCCCAAATAAAAGTATTGTTTCATGTAATGATGACCAATTTTCTCCATTTTACAAATTCACTGAAAACGTTCACTATTGATGGCTGCCAAACAAATACTGAACAACGTGGCGTCTTCATACTTGAAACCTATGCTTTATAGATCGTGTACTTTTTAATACAGTGATAATTTTCAAACAACTATTGCCATCTCTAGGTCAGGACAGATATTTATGAGACCACCCTACTAGTTCCATGTTTTTTTGCTTGTAAGACATTCTTACTCTAAAATCAAATCATTTTTATTCCACCATGTTCCTTTATCTCCCATGCAATTACTTTATCCCTTTAATATTAATTTAACTATCATATAAAAGAATTTCTTCTCTGCTCCCTATCGATACATATGTGATAACTTCCCTTTAACTTTTTACATGTATTCATTTTCAGGTCCTTCTAACTAACGTATCATCATGTTTGTATTGGCTATAATGGATAATAATATAACATTGTACATATGGAACACATATTTACACATACATAAAAAAATTTCACTTTTTATTTAAGTAGATATATACGTACATCTAATAATAAGAAAATATATCAAAATTCAAAGTGAGTTCTTTGATTTATAAGTAAGCTTAATTCGACAAAATTAATTATGAAATGTCGTTTATACTTGACTAATACTTATTATGATCATATACGTACCTAGTATTTCATTTAAGTGCTCCTACTAAGTTGAATATTATCAATTGATTCTTCTCATACTCATTTTAAAATCATAATATAATAATATATATTGCAATGTTAGGACAAAAATAGTGGTAAAATAATATATGAATTATATGATCACAAAAGTTAAGACCAATAAAAAGTGAAGAAGAAAGTAATAATACTAATGCTACATAAGAAAAGAAAGTAAAAAAAAATAGATAAAATACAAATTATTATATGAACATACGAGAGGCAATCAAATCCGCGGGAAAACATCAGAAACGACTTCACTACGTGTACGAAGACGATGACTTTTTGTCACTGATCACACTATTATACCTCAGAAAGCAAAAATGTTAGCATGGAATGAGGTCACTCAAGCTCACCTCGACTTAAAAAATTCAAAACGCAACTATCGACAATCAGAACGATGGCGGCTGTATTCTCAAACGCTATTGAATTAATTCGCGTCGATTTTCTCGATAAGGAAAACGATTTATTCAAATACAAAAAGATATGGTCTCTTGAACAAGACAGTTATTCTCTTACACGATAATGCCCACCCACATATAGTCCATCTAGCGAATAATGCTTTGGCTAAATTGGGTTGGGAAAATCCTGGTAGAATTACTGTCGTAATAACTAATACAATTCCATTTGACATTAACGGTACAATTCTCACAGTGACGAAATGTAAAATGTGTGGGATAATGGCCAATGGCATGCGGGAATAAAGTTTATACCAGCAATTCCAGATAGTTTCCTGTAGTTGTTATATATTCATATGAAGAGATTTAATATTTATATTACTACGAAGAAATGTGAACATTCAAAATTTTGCGTTCCTATTTAGAAGACAAACCGCAAATTGTAAGAAAATTTGTTCATTATTTATTTGATGCTTAATTTGTAAATAACATTCAGGTCACCCATGTTTCCCGAACTCAAAATTACTAACTATTTGACATTAAGATTAAATTGAAAGACGTCTATTCGAAAAACTATGCTTTCAATGAAAGGGGTTGTTCTTTAAGCGTTTAGGCGAAATAGTTAACTGAATATTTATTTCTTTAATATGATATAAATATTTAAAGCGCAATTAAAATGATTTTTTTTTAGTTCAATTTCTTTAAATAAAATTCTTCGTAAAGCTAGTAGTGTACCAAAATGTTGACTGATATAGATACGTTTTCAGGAATAATTGTTCTTTAATTTGCTGCGGTACGGTATTTGTTATTTCTCACTGTCGAATTTGTTCTGTTTCACTTAGACATACCAAGCAATCTTTGTCATATAATTTATACTAATTTCGTAAGTATCATTTTTCATTGTAAATTTTCAAATAATTCCTTCAAAATCTCCTTACTTTTTCTAAATACTGTATAAACTACAATTGTTACTTCAGACAAACTATTTTTTACATAGAAGAATGTAAAGGCTAGAAATTAGTAATGGTGTTTTAATTCCAACATGATGTATTTACTTTGTTAGTTCATTTGTTAAAGAGTTCAGAAAAAGTTTTAAGGTTTTTGTGTTTTAGGGTGAGGTGTGTGTGTCCTCCGCCAGGAGTCGAGAACTTTTTTCTTCTAAACAAGTTTGGAATGGAGTCCTTGGAAGTCAGACGTCAACTAAACAGTATAAAGTTTGTATTTAACTTGGTTAGAGGAAATATAGATTGTCCTCATTTGCTGTCTCAGCTTAATTTTATGGTACTGCGAGTGTCGGTTAGACATAGCCTTTGTTTTTATATCGAAACATTTAGTACCAATATTGGTTTCATTTCCCCATTAGCAGTTGCATGTTGAGCCTTCAACGGTTTGTCGGACCATTGCGATATAAATTTTGATTCCTTGGAGCGGATACTGGCTGTCGCTAGGGCACGTTTGTCTTAATTTTCTTAATTTTCTTAATTATGGATGTGTGTGTGACTATATTTGTATTCATTTATATCTATATTTTCGTTTTTCTCTTTTTTTTAATGCACTGTGAACATTAATTAGGTTACTATTGTTTGATTATTTGATGATTTGTATTTTTTTAATATTTTTTTGTCCTGTTATTGGATTGTTAGACAATAAAGACTTATTATTATTATTTGTACAGTAAAACACAGAATGCGAACGAAACATAGGTTTATTCATTGCCATCGTGTTTTGATCAATCCATTTAACAATTTTCTCACGCAAACAAATTGCGATATTTTTATCTTAAAAAACAAACATTACGTTTACAAAGGAATTTCAACAGGCCGATTCATTTTGTTACCAAGGTTGATTGTACCTAAATTCATGTTGCAGGAAGTTGAAAAAATCTTTATAAAATATGAAAATTCTCACACCAAACAAGCAATTAGTAACTATATAACTCGAAGCCAAGTAAGTACATTTGATTGTTTACAGGAATATTCGACGGTAGTTAATATTCGAAGGTACACACGCACTCAAAGTTTTCATTGTACTGAAACTGTTTGTTCATGATACTGAAGTAGCGTTCAATGTATATAATAATCGCGATAATGAAATCCGAAATTAACTTACAGAGATTAGATGAACGAAAACTTTCATAACTTTATTTATTTATTATTATAGGTGTTATATTTTTCCATACAGCAATTATTTCGGAAAGACATTGTAGTTACTTTACAAAAATTCATTGACAAGTTAAATTATGATAGACTAATTTCATGTTAGACTTCGTTGGAATTTTTAAAAGAATTTTATAGTATTTGTATTACAAGCCAGGGTTTATAGTCACCTTGGTCAATAATTTAAAAACATTTAACTGTTCTGTATCGGATCGTAATAATGTAGTCATAAGTCTGTGCGAGACCCAATAAATGGAAGAAGAACTTCACAACATTTTCGAGGATACGTTATGAAATGAATTAATTAATGTTTGAAACTAAATGGCGAGAATATTCAACATTTATTATAAATTATGATAAATTGTTTTCCGTTCTTTAAATAAAATATAGTTTTTAAATATATCGTCCTTCTTTATGTTGCGAAAACTTGTATTTTGTACAAATATTCAATATACGTGAGCTGTCCTAAATCTAATGCACATTAAGCTTCAAATAAAAAGTTTTCATTTTAAACGAAGCACAATCCCTTTAATATAATTCCCCTGTTGTGAATGCGTGAACGCCAGCGGTATGGAAGTGCTTGAGTACCATGTAGAATGCCATGTTTGTTGAGCTCGCGTATTATTTTATTCACTGTTGCTTTCAGAGCACTTATGTCTGGAAAACTGATCTTTCGAAATGGTTCCTCGTGTTTTGGAAATAAATCAAAATCTGGAGACTTAAATCTACCAAATACGCCTCGTTGCAACATTATTAGTCGCTCTTTACGGATCTCTATTCCTAATTTCTTAGCAAGGAATATTTTGTAGTAGTTACAAGTTAAACTACAGCAAATAGGAACTTGACCGGTGATAATTATTCTGTGTTTATAGTATATAAATAATTTTGTCTGCTGGCGACGAAATTTTTCTCGTTCTCGGCGAGCTTTTTGTTGCTCAAATATTGCTTTGAGACCTTAATTCTTCTTCGAAATCACAAATTCAAGTCTTATCTATTGTAATAATAATATAATAACATTTCGCCTCAATTTTAATAGCGAAAGCATTTCACGTCCGATGTTTTGGCACGTAGCCTTCTGCTCGAGCGATAAGTTTTGTGGAATTTCAGTTATAATGTGGTAAACATTTGATTTTGAAATACCTATTTCTGCTGCTACCTCTTTCGCCATTATTCGCCATTAGTTTCAATTAGAGTGGCGTTATTGTTGTCTTGCGTGTCGATAGTGAGTCGGCAGGAACAGAGATTATTTACAATATTTATACGACCTTCACGAAATCGCCGATTTCATTTTTGCACTATATTATGATCCAATGTATCTGGACCACAAATTTCATTTAATGCAGTATGAGTTTCGGGCACTGTTTTAGCACTAATTGTCTTAACTTTAATGTACGCGCGTTGCTCTAATATGGAAATACAAGCGGGGGATTTGTTTTCATTGTCGTTATCACTCGGATATCATTATATTTCACTAAAACTACTAGCATTGGATACCAATGTGTTCGTAGATTTCTAACTACAAACTGAGAACGAGATTACATATGTTACACTACACGATAGCTAGAGGACGCTGTGCATTAGATTTAGAATAACCCGCATATTTTGATATTAAGTATTTAAGACGTTATTGGAGTTGTCAAAATATTACATACAGCCTTCAGAAAAACTGTGTTTTATTTGATAAACTACTAAAATTTCTCTTTACATTATAAATTTATATATTATTGCCGGTAAGACTTCAGGTTTTCTTATGTAAAACTCAAAATATTGTCAGTTATATACTGCTAAAATTGTCATAAGTTTGCTTGTTAGAAAATTGTGTACAGTTTTTCAGTGCGAACACCAAATTATATTTATTTCCAACTTATTGAAAAAATGCAACGTAGGTTTCTAAAGTTTCTATTCCTTGTCTCATCGAAGCAAGATTCATGAAATACGTTTTTTATGGAAGATTGTCAATGCAGTTGCTGACGATTCCCCATTATTTTCACGTTTAAATATCCATGTACCTCCACTTTCTTCCATATACTTCAATATATTAAGCACTCTAGGTTTTGCTAGAACTGTTGATGGATCTCTATCTACAATATAAAGATATACAGAAGCCAACTTACAATACGCAGATATTTTTAATGATAATAAAATTATTATTATCACGGTATGGGATAATAATATTTTATAGTTATCTTGCTGCTTTAGTTTAAAGGAGGAGCAGGATACCTGACAAAACTTGTATAGTGAATATCAACTGACCTAGTTTCTAAATATGCATTTCGCATATACTTATTGGGGTAAATTAATTATTCTATACCTTCCTGTTTAAACTATGAATACCTTTTTATTAAAAGATTTTATATTCCTCGTATAAAAGTTACAAATGCTCTTTGAGAACACATGGTAATATCAAAACTACATCTTGCAGTTGATATACTTAAAGTTTCAATTTTACAATTAATTAAGCATTTTAATGAAGCTTCTAAAATAAAAAATGTTTATGTAATTTAAACGCGAATTAAATTCAATTTAAGTGTGTGACCGAACTAGGTGTATAAATAACCTAGAAAGCTTTATTGCATTCTCGAAGGTAGAATATATATTTCACGAGAAACCTACGATAGAATTCTCATTAAATCTTATAAAACATATATGTTTTTACTCGAAACGCAATAAGATCCTTGAAACCTGCCTCCTATTTGATTTCATGTAAAACTAAATTTACTTTTTTATGTTTGAGCATACCAGGAACATTTCTACGAAAATTACATTTCGATTTCAATTTATAAGAACGGAAGCGAACCTTTCCCTTCGTTTTTAATTCATTTCAATACATTAAATTATCAACTGCTATCAAAATTATAGTGGCATTACATTTCTGAGGCTACCTAAAAATTTGATCACGAAAATTGTATGGGATTCTTTTTTTATTTTTACAAAACAGTTCAATTATGATTAGTTTATTCAAGTAGTTGTTCGGGATTATTGTTACTGATAAAGTATAGCTGGATAACTCATTACACTAAATAATATATCCTGCATGCGATCTATATATCCAAATTTTGTGCGAGAAATATTTTTGTCTCTTGTATTCAATCCAGATACATAAAATAATGCCTGATATGCAGATTGAGGAAATGTGGTTGCCGCTTCATTAGGCTTGAGCTGCGAAATAGAAGGAGTTTCGTTGCTGATATGTATGTACGTAATGTAGTGCGCATCTTCATTCACATGTGTTCACATGTATTGCACGTGGTGTAGAATTATATAACGGTTACGTAGGTCGACTATCTGACATAGTAAATAAGTTAATTTGTGAATTTCTGGATCTAATGTATGATGACGCAAAAGCGAAATGCTTACTTTGCGATAGATCCCTCATGTGTTGTCCGTGCATAGTGGACAGTACAAAAAGAAAACTAGAATACGGTCAAATGATAAATTTCTATTCGATTTATGTTCAGAAGTAATGGTCAACATTGATGGTCAATACTTATCTATCGTTTCGTTGATTAGATAACGAACTATTTTAGTTATTCTGGAATAAATGTGCGAACTGTAAATTACCTAGTTTGAAATAAATGCGAAATGTTTTACTATCTGCTCACGATCGTGTTAATAAAATAAACTCTGGTTATGTATGAAGGAAACGACTGTTTGTAAAAAAAATCTATTGTTAATGTCATAGTTCGTACAATAGAACCAATTAAACTGTTATATTCAATTTTACTAGCTTTCAGAAGGGTAGAAAGATGTACTGCCGAAGTAATTCCAAAAGTAGTGTTAAATACATGTGGAAAATTTAAAATTTCGAGAGACTAACTCTTAGTGTTTATGACTGATATGCGTTCCGTACGTCAGTCTCTCAAAGACGACATTTTTAGTGAATATTAAAAATTAGATAGTTTTCATAGTCTTAACAGTTTTCACTTTCATGGACTGATTTATAAATTTAATTTCGTTGAATTCATTTTATTATGCTCCTGTATCGTTATATTTTCTTAGTTTAGGAGATTATTAACTACTTAAAGAACAGAACATACGAATGGGTAGGAAATGTCGGCAGTTATACCAGTGACGCGGTTCCAGCCCAGAAACCCAGAAGAAGATAGACATATATTGTATTTTAATTAGTTCTATAATGACTTATCTTTTAATCATGAGTCTGTAAATAGTTACGATTGTCTTCTCTTCTTCTATTTTTTTTCTTTGGCACACCAATACCATTGATATATATTATAGATTTCGAGAATGTTCGTCCTTTTGTAAGTTATTCGTTGGGGGTATCAACATCGTTAACGTGAACTATTCATGAGTGTATTACTCAGCATCTTAAAAAGACGTAGTTTTTCTCGACATTGAATTCAGATTAGTAATGTTAACTAAATAAATTTATCCGACTGGTGGATGTCAAGCAGTCAGATTTTTTTCACATGTACGCGATGTGAACACCATTTTGGTATCCTAATTCAACAACAACATTTTTGTCATTATACAAGGAATAATTGGTGTGGCTCTTGAATTCAAAGGATTGATTTACATTTATTTAGATATTACTGAATTAATTAGGTGCGTTTATCGGCACTAAATGGCAGAGTCCACGTTCTGGGTATAGTTTTTGTTTTGGAATAATAGGAGTTCGCTAATTGAAGCTGCAATTTACCAGTTTTGTGTAATAACTGAAGATTAATTGACACATCTTAAGCTATCATCTGTGTCAGTTGGTCAATTAATTAATTGCAGTTTATATATAGTCATAATAATAAACAATGCCTCTTTTGCCTTCAGTACATGAATAATTTGCCTTATACGGTAAGTATTTCAAGTGATAATTTACATTAACTTGTAACTTGCTTATTTTACTTTAACCATTTATAGATATTTAGGTTTTTTTAATATATAAATATAAACACCTACTTTGCTATGCTTCTTATCAATAGTTGTCTGTACAATATATTTAGTGCTTGTAATAAATCAGGTTTATTTATTGTGAATTCGGAATTTCTTTCTCTCTTCTTAGTATGTAGTAGTTTATTTCTCTTTTCCAATTACATATTTTTTTAAAGAAAAACAAATCCCTTTTTTCTATAGATAGTTGAATATCGAACGTATTATGTGGAGCTTCTTTGCTTCAGTATTGGCAAACGGCTTTCAGGGAAACGATATTGTGGCGCCTTTTAAATCTATATGTACAGGGACTCCCCCTCTAACTCTCCGAGATTTCTAAGCTAGTTTTAGCGCCCTGGAGGCTAGGCGAAGGATAGTTTAGCGCACAAAAGCGGTGTTTCTTAAGTCCTATAAACGTATTCGAGGATTTCGCAGGTATTCTACATCTATCCCCGAATCTCTACATCCGATTCTTGTATGCTGAGAAAAATAGTTAAAAGCAGCTTTTTATTGTTTTCTGCATTTCTGAAATATAAGTTCACAGTTTTACAATTTGATACTAAAGAAGCAACTGCCGTCAATCAACGTCAAAAGATATACCAAGATGCCGAAGTTGAAGAAAATTTACAAATAATATATAACAATTACAAAGTAGTTGAAGCAATTGATAAATGACAAAATCCTTCGTTGTCATTAGTGGATTCACAGTAAATGCTTTTAGGTACCCGAAACATATCGTATATATTAAAACTTCGGCGTATACGCAGTAAACTTAAACTTCATTTGTGATAATGTAAAAGCACATCTCGTAAATGTGCACGAGTTTGCTATTGATTATTGTTGCCACAATAGTTACATACCTATGTATATACAAAGGTGACACTCGAAAATTAATAATAATAGCAATTTTGTTTAAATATATTGTCGAAAAAGTCTTTGGTAAAAATTTTTTAATAAAATGCGTATATTTTTTATATTACATGTTTGTTATATTACTTATATGCCGTAAACTTCCTGATGGAAATGACTATGTTTATTGTACTTCTTATATAATACATTTACGTTTTATTTAATAAGGTTTCATGGAAAAAGCTACGTTACATTATTTCTTCAGTATTTGGCAATGGAATTACAGCGATCTTTGCGTACAAAAAATTTTTAATCCAACCTGTTTATATTTATGTATATAGCGTGTTTCAAAAAGGATATACGTATTACGAAGTATTATTTTGTTCAAACTATCGATCGCTGCGCCTCGGCTCGGCTACTGGAGAAACGAATACATAGTCTAGTTAATTTAATAGCCGCTAGATGTCAGTTGTCTTCTGTTTCTCTTGGTAATCGTCACATGTTTAAAATGGCTACTCCGCAGCTGAAATCATTTTGTCTTCTCGAGTTTGCGAGGTGCAATTCCGTGATTACAGTGTAAAGACGTTTCAGGTTGAGCTACCAAATTTATCCTCCGAATGGGTGGATGGTATCGACAGTTTGTAGATACAGAATGTGTATGTAAAGGAAAGAATCCTGGCCGCCCTCGTGTTTCTGAAGAAAATGTTGCACGAATTCAAACTACTTTCCAACGCAATCCTTCAAAATCAACTCGTCGTGCCAGTCGGGAGTTACAACTGTCTACAACAACAATTTGGCATATTTTCAGATGTCGGTTGGTTATGAAGCCGTACAAGTTACAGTTGTTACAAGCTCTGCGCCCTGTTGACAAACGGAAACGTGTGGCATTTTGTAACGAGATTCATGATGCTATTGACAATGATAACACTTTCGCACAACGCATCGTGTTCAGTGATGAAACGACTTTCCATGTTAGTAGTCTGGTAAACAAACGCAATGTTCGAATTTTGGGTCTACAAAACCCACATGCGGCCATTGAACATGTACGAGATTCGCCTAAAATCAATGTGTTTTGTGCGATATCCCAATCATCTGTTTACGGCCCATTCTTCTTTGATGGAAACACGGTTAACGGTCAGCGGTATCTTGCTATGATACAAAACTGGTTGTTTCCAAGGCTGCACGAAGACAACTTCATTTTTCTACGAGACGGGGCACCCCATCACTGGAGTCGCTGAGTGCGCGAATATTTGAATGAAACTCTACCGAACTGTTGGATTGGTCGTCAAGGAGCTGGCGACTTAGCATGTTTCAGCTGGGCTCCACGGTCACCGCATTTGACACCCTGTGACTTCTTCCTGTGGGGTTTCGTTAAAGACAACGTTTATATACCACCAGTCCCTCAGAACCTGGAAGAGTTGAAGAACCGGATCCGTACTGCCCTAACATCAGTGACGAAGGACATGCTTGCCCGAGTATGGGAGAAATTTGAGTATCGATGTGATATTGTTCGTGTCGCCGATGGAAGACATATTGAACATCTATAATCTAAACTTGAGAGGTTCGTAAATATGTGTGTAAAGTTTCATATTTGTATGTCTTAAAGTTTAATAAATATATGCATTCGAAATACGTACGTTCTTTTTTAAACAGCCTGTATATTCCAAATTTTCGATTGTATGGTAAACGTATTTAATTGTTCAAAGAGAATCTATTCCTAGAAAAGAATCAGTATATTATTAGGAAAATCAGGTACCTGCTGTTAGGGTCTAAACATAGATAACGAAATATAAAAAAGGACTACGAATAATGTCCAATTTTAGTTAAAGTTTTTACATACTACGTTAAAAGTGTCTTAAAGTGCTTTAATAATATATTGTAAATTTGATTATATGGTTAATTTTTTTGCTGAATTTTTAAGCTTTGTAATTTATTCAGAATGGAAACAAGTGAAAGATAGCGCTGATAAAATTAAAATAGAAACAAAAAAGGAAAACAAGCAACAGCAGGCAAATGGCAATAATGCAAAAAGTTTCTGTGCACACGGTCGACCGAAGCGCCACATTAATTCGAGAAAAGTTCGTCCAACATTGGTCGCCATCATTGTAAAACCACCGAGAGTGCATAATATAAACATATCTGATCACGATTGTATACTGCCGGAATCAAATATCTCAGCTAAAAAATCTCGGTTGACATAAACGATGACGTCAATATTGAAGAAAGAACTCTTGCAATGGACAAAAATTCATGGAGTTCAATAATGAGCATTTACAAATGATAATCTATAACTCTGAATGTGCATTATGTCGTCAAGGATATTTCGAAGAACTAGTCAAGGTGGTTTAGTAGCGAGAAATACATTAGTTAATGGAAAACGTTGATATCAATTAAATTATTTCCATGAATTTATGCGAAAGCACTCTTTTACAATGCCTTCAAGTAGTTATTACCGACAAGGAAAACATTGGAATCTTGCACAATATTTTAGATAAAGGTCACCAGGCTATTTGCGCGATTTATGGGCTTTGAAGTGAAAGCAACGAATATATCTTTTACCATTGTGGATATAAGAAATCACTTAACATTTCGTAGTTTAATACCAGCTGAATAGAGAAATTGTCACTTGGTAAACACTCTTGCACCTATTACGTGGCATTTTTCACGTTCACAACAATGAAACATGCAACGAACATTGCGTATATTAATGTGTGCTTAAGACAGCAGTAATTTAAGTCCTCCAAAATTAGTACATCCCAACCAAATTTCTTTTGTGAAGAGAGCAAGGCTTTGTCTATCGTTAACTTTTTCGGTTTGTTGCAATATAGTACATATAAAAAGTGGTTATTAGATTTAAACTTACCTTTAGTATATAAAAAATTAGCAATTATTATCAATGAACGTACAAAATTGTGTTTTCTATTGCCAGCATCTTATTCTCTGTTTTCGG